>JAHZMX010005466.1:0-45939 GCA_027743895.1 Seira musarum
GTCGTGGCAGTGCCTAAGTTCACACGCTCAGATAAGGTAATGTTTAGGTAGAATTTATAATTAAATATAAACATGCATAAACCGGTGATACACAAGATGAATCAGAGATGCAATTTCTTTTTTTAAATTAAGGACTCTGTAACATATTTGATAAACTAGGTTTTCTATTTTTCAATAATACTTACTTCATGCGCCAACTATGGAATCTCTCACATTTATAAACTGTCCCCGATAAAATGGACAGGAAGAAGTTTAGAATTTCGTTATTTTGATAAAAATAGACATTTTGTTGATAGGACGAGAATTTTAACCATTTGCAATTGCATTTAATGTCGTTCAAAAAAGTAAAAATAATGATTCATTTGGTATGCCCGGGCAATGCGTTCTATTCTTGTTGATAATTAGAAGTTTCGTAGAGCTGTTGGGGTAATTGTAAATATAACCTGTTGGGCTTGTGTTAGACATACTACCCAAAACATGAATCTGTTACGTGAAATATGTAGTTCGTAGTATAGTAATCTATAGTATATAGTAATAGTAAACTACACTTAAAAACTCAATCTTTATAGTTGTAGTATCTCGAGGCACCATATCGAGGTTTTTTAAAGTTCAATGTATGCGAATCATTATATTATTGATTGAGCCTCATTAAATTTGTATTTCAGCAGGAATCGAAACAGATTTTACGATGACTCCTACCACGATGACGTTCCCAGCAACACCCACGCGCGACAAACTGTAAATCCCTGTCACCCAAACTATCACCGTGTCATAAGCAATGAGCCAAGGCGTAGTTACAACTACAGATTTGGCTCAGGTTCGAGTCGTGAGCTTGCAATATGTGATCGCGACCTAGTCGCCGGTTGGTATCGGTTCCAGTCCTTGGCTGGCAATACCATCCCAACTTCATGTCCCGGTGTTAATTACTGCGGGACCCGAGCTCCAGTGTGGATGAAAGGTTAGATATATATATATTTTTTTTAAATCCATTCTTTGTGGACTTTCGAATAGTACGCAAAAGTGCATTAAATTGATTTTCAATTGAAATTTCACGACGTTTTTGTTCGTTGGATGTTGGATTGAATGCATTTTCTAGCTGTTTCCATTTATTTCTTCAGAAATTTGTGCAAAAAAATGTAAAATGTTACGAATTACATATTATTTTTGCGTTCGCTATGTTCTGAGAAAACGCGTGTGACATCGTTCACTGATTCTTGCATCTTTGTTACGCGTGGTTGCATTTTTATCTCCCCTCCCCAAATTATTGCATGGCAGAGAAGGTAACATGGTATCATTACGAATTAGTCACACCATCAAACTCAACATCAACACATCCATCCATACATTGACGAAGAAAAACGTTTTTTATGACTACTACACAGATTTATACCGTACTCACAAAAAATCGCGTTGTTTTGCCTAGATTTAACGTGAAATTTAGCGTTTATATTCTTTAAAAAAATGAAGCTTCTAGAAAAAAAAATTTGCCGACAATGATGCAAATGTGATGTGATGATGAGGTAGAATGATTGTGGCTGATACCAAGGTTCCATTATTGAAATCATGTTGAATTTGAATCTTTTGAACTCGTAATTATTTTGCCAATGATACGTCGCATGCATGACAAATAATCAAACAAAACATGATATGATATGATGGTAATACGGCAGCATTAATACGTACATTCATTCATCTCCTCACCGATCGATCAAGTACTTTTGAATAACGTACATTTTTTTGTCAAATAAATAGAAATGGTCATCGATGAATGATGATATGAGAGAAAAACTAACCAAGTCATAAAAACATTCATAGATATTAACCCAAAAAAATTTTAACCGCATTACATTTCTATTAACACTAGAAGCCCATGATAATTTTAAGTAGATTTGACGAAAAAAATGAATGAACTTAGATCAGACAAAGTATTATTTATCATCAGTGTAAAAAAGTCCTTATTGGAGAACTTATTCGGGGAATTTCATTCCGAAACAATTATGAACTTATGGTTAGATCAGGTAAAATATTGTAAATGTAAAAAAGTCCTTACTTGAAAACTTATCCGGACAATTTCATCCTAAAACAGTTACGATAAAATTAGCTTTTGATTAAATTACGAGGTCCACGAATAGGACCTCTTCCATAGAGAAATTGAAAGAGCAAAAATAAGATTGCCCGTGTTTGTATTGAGCTTAAGTCTACTATACAATTTTTATTGTGTTGCAGAAGTACGTGTGAATTGGTCTTCATTTTATACTTATTTTATGAACTAATTACTAAACCGCTTTTAGTTTTTTGATAGAATAATGAACATTGAATAAATTTTTGCATTGGGAAATCATTTTTATTTACGAATTAATTAATTATTCCACTAAAAATCCGTAATTTAGCTCATTTAAGCCTTGGATCTATAATAGAATTGTTCTTGAGCGCGTGAGCGAAAAGGGTATCGTGAGAATAACAACGATTTTTTTAAGAAGGGTGGACAAAAATTCAATGTTCTAAATAAGGTGAACAGGTGAAGTGAACAAAGAACAGTAAAATGTTTGCAGCTAAAGCATCAAGCAAGCAGATTCTGCTCCAATGCATACAATAAAAGTTCTCCAAGTGACTGGTAGATGCAGTCAAGGTCATTAAACTGGAAATGCGATGCGTTCACTTTATAGATGAAACTAAAGCAAGTTGATCGCAATACTGAGGTCCTGGTAATGTTTTTTACTATCATCATGATAAAAATAATAATTCCAAATTTGTGAAATCGAATTACATGAATTTTTTAAATTATTGAAGCAAAATGTTTACTAATGCTAATGAGCATGGACGCTGGCAAGGGTAGGCAACTCAATATCTCATAAGAGGCTTTGAGACCAATCGCAAAAATTGGCAGATTCGTTCGCTTGTTGGAATTTTTAGGATTTTTTAAAGGATTTTTTAGGACTCAAATCAGGATTGCTCTTTTGGGATCCCTCTATTTAAGCGTCAGTATCTTTTTTCCAAATTCGAAGAGAACTTTAACCAACGTGCATTTTGGCCTTGAAATAAATACTCAGTACTCATCGGCTCTTCGTCAGGAAATTTCATAAGTTTTATTAACCTCCCACTCCCATTAGGCTTTCCATTTTCGTTAGGATTATTAGTAGTATTTTTTAAATTCATTGTCCATTTCATAAGCAGATTACAAAACTCCTTAGGTCTTAACGATTATGTATTGCATTTGCGTGAGCAAATGAATGATTTAACAATTGAAAAAATTCAATATATAAATTGAAATGATGAGGTACCTATGTAAAATAACTAAGATATAATGAAATGATTGAAAATGGGATAATTTAATTAGGTTCTATTCCTTCAATGGAGGAAGGCATTGTTAAAGCCACTGGATGCATATCTGTCAAGGGAAATTGCTGCACAACACAGTTGCAAATGATGGTGAGGAACTGCAGTGATTTCGTCGTTTATTATTTGCAACCAACACCGGCCTGTCCGTCCGCGTACTGTGCAGGATATGAGGTCCCGTGTCCAAACGGTCTTACGTCTGATAATGGATACACCCCATGTCACTGTAATAAAAAAGTACATTTTAAAAAATTGGAGAAATATGCCCTTTATTGAATGACATCTTGTTTTCCATTCCAGTTCCAGTCGATATCCTGGAAACAAAAGTATCCTATGGATTATCAAAAGACGGATCGCAGATTCATTTCTTCTGTGACGTGACTCTTGGCGGTCACGTAGTTCCCGAAACTGTTGCCCTACAAGTTGATTGGCTTGCTGATGATGAGATCATTCAATCCGAAACGTTTGGCCTGCTTCAGCAGCATAAAGGTCTCCTGAAGGAAGACAAGTGGGCGATTGGACAAACAGTATATTCAATATTTTTTTTAATTTGTAGTAATTAAAATCGGGAAAATATGATTGAAATTTTAATTGAAACATTTTTCATTTTATAGTTACAATGCCGCGCAAAAGCAAAGCATACAATTATCAATACATTCACAGCTCCATCGACAAGTCCTCCTCTGAATACTGGAGTTGTGCTCTTGAGTTCCACAAATATGATTGCCACAGAAGGATCAGAACCGGCAAATATCGAGTTCCAGACAACGATTCCTATAGTTTGTCCTAAGAAAAAGAAGGAAAAGAAAAAGCAACAGCAAGAGAAGAAAGAGGAAGAGCAAGAGGAGGAAGAGGAAGAATGCTGCATAACGTTCGATATTTCCACAAAACTAGCCTCAACATCAGGGCCTAGGTGTGCAGGAGGAAATCCTTTCGATTTAGTAAGTACATTTAGAAGGGACATTTATTTGCAAGAAAACGACAGTCATTTTCTTTTAAATAATTCCTTATTTTTTAGATTGTAATGAACACTTGTCAATACAAAGTTTGCGCGGATGAGTGGAACACGACACATAAACTTCCAGTATGGGCGGTTAATGATGGTTTCTTTGGTGGAACTGAAGTTGAAGAAAATCCATCGGCGGTTCTTATAGAAATAAGAACTGCAGAGGCAAGTCCGCCACGATGGCAGGACATTATTCTTCCCACTCAAGAGGTATGTCATATTTTTTTAACTTTTTGGATTCATAACTTCATTTCTTGAGAAGCCATTAAATATTTAAGAAATAGTTTATTAAAGTCACATGTAAATACGGCATATCTAATTACGGATGAAAATACATTTTTTTAATTGACGATTTTTAAAAACTAGATTACAGTACAACAAGCAGACGTGTCTGAGGAATGTATTGTCGGTGATTACATTCAAACATTTGATGGCGTCAAATATCGCAATACTTATGAAGGGACATTTGTTCTGTACAAACACTCCGGATTTCCTTATGAGGTGCAAATCCACCGGCGAAAATGTTCAAATTTGCCGTTATGCACTTGTGCAATTGCGATGAGGTTCGGAGAACTGATGCTCGCTGCTGATGTGTGTACCACTGGGAAAATGAGATTTTGGAGTTATACTTTGGATGGAAACTATGTTGAACCATCAAAGCTTCAGCACTTGCCAAAAATTATAAGAGTGGATGAGGGCAGAAGTTTCCAGGTGAACTAAAATTGAAAAGTTATTTTGCAATTGTAATTCAATTCACGTTTAATTAATCATCATACCATTTTCAGATCCAGTTTCCCACTGGAACACGACTAAACTTGGGACCAAACTTAAGATACATTTCAATACAAGCTTCTTTATCCGACATGGAACACACAAGTGGCCTTTGTGGATCTTTCGACCGGGACTTGACTAATGATTTCTCCTCATATCGTGGCCAAGTTGTGTGTACTCCAAATCCAAATACAACAGCGATTTGTGATGATTTCACGAAAGCATGGCGGCTACTGACAGAACAAAGTTTGTTCGTTGGCTCATTTACAAACGATGGGAATGAGGAGGATGAGTCTCAGTTGGAGGACTCCTACAGCCCTGGACATTGTAGTTGTTCTGGATTGAAAAATGAGGATGATGTTCAGCTACGACCAAAGGCGAAATCTTTTCACTCCTCTCCTTATGAGGAATATCAGCCAGAAAATGAGCAAAATGAGGAGGACGCGGAGGCGAACAAGTGTACATCTTCTCAATGTATTGACTCAAGGGGTGAGGATGTCACCAATCAGTTTCTTGAGTTGTTGCAAGACGAGGATTTTGCGTATGAAGGGGAAGAATTTGGAATCAAGTCCAGTGAAGCTCCTCTGCAGCCAATTTTCACTGGACAAGCTTCCTCCCTAAAGTTGGCCATTGAGACGAGTGGAGAAATTACGGAGGATGCAGCAGAAGTTTACTGCCGTGGACTAATAGAGGGAATGCCAGTCACGAAATTGTGTAGAGATGTTGCCCAAGTTGATATTGAAGCACATATACTGGCATGCAGAACTGAAGTTATTGTGAGTTGTCATGATTATTTATCTCATTAAATTTTATTTTTAACGACAATTTTAATTGGAAACTTTGTTTAACCCAGCATTCAAAGTCTACCGTGTGGACTACCGACGCACTGGAACATCTCCGGTGGAATTGTCGTTATCAGGTTTATCATAATTTGAGTACTTGGGAACCACAACTTGGTCGTCAGCACGGAACTCCTCCCCTAAACATACTCTCGAGCCTTTGCTTAAACAACTGCAGCGGCGTTGGTACCTGTGACCATGGTAAACAATAAATCTCACTAAACATATTTGCAATAACATATTGCAAAGGCTCAGTATTCCAGATTATGTTATTTGAATTGTTTTTCCTAAATATAATATTATATCAGCGAATCTATTAAAGACAATGTAAATCGCAGTAAGATTCGAAATTTTCATGATTTAAAAATCTTTCAGGAATTTGTCGCTGCTCTACTGGGTATTTGGGAGCGGACTGTTCAGTAAGCACCAGTCAACCCCCTAAGGTTACAGCGATGGGCTTTACCAACGTCTGCGACATTAGAAGTCGTGCTTGCAGCGAAGTTTTAGTTTGGGGTGAAAAGTTTGCGGAGCATAATGCTATAAAGTGTCACTATGATATTTATCGGGTATGAATAAAACAATGAATGGTGTAATTAATTCATGAGGCAATCGACTAATCCTAATAATTGTTTCTTTGTGGCCTCTTTTTAGGCACAAAATGTAAAAGCAGTACCCGCCCACTCGGGAACCGTAACCGCAAATGGTCGTATGTTGACATTCCAATCAATTGTCTGCGACATTCCCGACATGCCGATCCACGACGCAAAAGTTGCAAACTTCTACATTCCTGGAGAAGGACTAGAAAAAACGCGGCAGATTCTTCGTCTTCGCATCAGCTATGGATTTGACGGACCAAAGAGTGAGCCGGTTGATTACGTCATATTTGACTCATTATGTTGGGAATGTAATTCAGCGTTAACTTGTCAGCCACGTCCCACACAAAGCTGCAACGTTCTCAGTGATCCATTTGGAACAAACACGGATCCGTTCCAAAACTCGCCTAGTTTTACTAGCCCATCTCTTGGATTTGCACAAAGCAACAGTCCGTTGCAATACTCTCCGGATTCTTCATCTTCATTTTCCCCTTCGACAATTCCAGGCAACTTCAACCCCAACATTTTATTAAACAATAATCAGCCAATTATTTTGGGCGAGTTGCATCCTGGCTTAAGCAGTCCCTGTAGATTACCCAAGGATTCTGGACCCTGCAGAAATGATATTTTGAGATACTTCTTTGATGATGCTGCAAAGAAGTGCAGGCCATTTATATATGGAGGCTGTCAAGGTATACATCTTATCATGTTCGATTTAAATTGAGGTACATTCAAATTGTTGTGGTTCACACTTTTTCTCATCTTGCTTTAGGGAACCAAAACAACTTTGTCACGGAGGAAAACTGCCTCCGTTCATGCTTATCAGAGTCTGCCGTGGGAAAGAGTATCTTTGACAATGCCACATTGCCCCAGCTACAACCACAGCCGGAGTCAGCGAGCAGCATCATTTCCTTAGGTCATGGCTCATTTTCCGGTTCACAGAAACTCGTAGGTCCTTCCAGCTTTCATGTACCCCAAGTGCCTGAAAAGTGCAACTTGGGATCCACTTCGGGCTCCTGTCACGACGAAATTGTTCGCTATTATTATGACAGCCTCATGAAGAAATGTCGACCATTCATTACGTGTCCTGGAAATACGGACAACTTTCCCAGTAAGGATTCGTGTATGAGGGAATGCGAGATTTCAGCCTAATTTTAAAATGTCTTGAAATATTTATAAGGAAAAAGGAATTATTTTGTTAATTAGTTTTATTATTATAATAGCATTAATTAAAATTTATACTATATTATTTTTCTTTTACATTTCCTCTTGGCGTTACTCTTGCTATTTCTATGTATTAGCTTTAATTGTTATGCATTATATTATACATACTCGCGTAATTTTATTTTTGTAGAATTTACTTCATTACATCAGCAAACAGTACAGGTTCTAACGGAATAAAGGTAACAAAACCAGTACTACCACCAATACCGAGCAAAAGCTTCCAGATTGTTTGCTTTCAGATTTTGCACTTGCTCGAATTCGCCTCTAGAGCAAACAAAACAGTTTACTATTTATTTTGAATTAGATGAGATGATTATTCACCTGCAATGCCTGTTTCGATAATAAAGGTTGGCCATTCAATCCTATTGTATTCGGGAAAACCAAGCAGCGTTTAATAATTTCCATGAATCAGTTTGTGTTGTTTACAATGCATAATATTGATTGTGACAGGATTGAGCATTATTTCATGAATAAACAAATTCAATTCAACCCACAGAAAATGGATTTCGTCCATATACATATAGCATCAAGTTATCGATGGTTCCTAGAACTAAACCGAATGTGCTTCACTGAAATGAGTGACCGACGGTATTTTTAAAAAGATAAGTTATTTGTGCTGAAGGAATTTTTTTTAACCTGAAAGCAATTATCCTAACGTGATGATAATGATTGCAAAAAAACAACTACAAGAAACAAATATGAAATATTCGGGAAGAAAATTGATCGTATTTTCTTCCTGTCAAACAAAGTGTGACAAACGAGGAGATGTTATTTGAAAAGAAATAGAAAATTACCGGAAGGAGAAGGTGAAAATTTACATTTTCTGTTATCATTCATCAATCTGTTATGTTCACTCGGTGCATACATACATGCAGTGATTTGTGAGGTGGTACAGACTTACATGTACGGTGCGGGGGTACATGAATAAAACTGAAGTTGAAGGAGTGATATCCTCATCGAACTTGATTCAATTCCTTTGTTTGATATATATGTGTGGTAGCATGTAATCAATTTTACCTCTGTACTGTACACAGTGTGAACAATTAAAAAACTCTTTTTTCGTCCGCAGAAGTTATAACTAATTCTAATCAACACTTTTTTGATAGAGCAATTTTTTTACAGTACGTACTGAAAAAAAAAATTAATTAAGAAAGTGTTTTCTTCGTGTTCATTTTCAAAAAGATGATGATCTCTTTTTTATTGCAATCTGCATTATCTTCTTATTTTGATTGCTGAAAAAAATGGCCCTACTTTGGTTTTTATAACAAGTAAGTGAATGCTAAGGAACAGTATGAGTAGAACACTCGTAAAATAGTTCGAGAGATACGTTTCCTGAAGAAGGATTGATCGTGATAAGCTTGTTGTGGTGTTCCTGCTTAATCATCGAGAAATCTCTATTTTTACGAGGTATTAATAGATATTGTTTTTTATTTTCTCATTTCATGTTTTCCTCTTCTTTTCCACTGATACGGAACAATCTGGCAACGAGAAAGCTTTTTGCATTGCATACGTGTAGTAGTACATACTCTACCATTTCTCGTAAAACTGAATTACCACCTCCATCGTAAGAAATCAGGCCCATTATAACCAGCGAAGGAGAAACTTTTACCATGCTCGAGAATGATTTTTTTTGACAAACGAACACTAAACTTGATACTTGATACAGGTGTAGGTGGGTTAACGAAATAAATGTGTTGAAACTCAAATATTTGATTCCAAATTATAAGCAGAATGAAGTCATGTTTTTTTTAGCTTTTGGGTAACATTAAATCAAATTAGTCATAATACTCAGGCATGCATGCAAATATTATGTTGACTCGAGTTGTCTGACTTGATTAATGAGCGAGATGAGATGAGCAGAGATGCGAAAATTTATTCTGATTCTGATTGTGAGCGATTTTGTTGTGGAAATAGATTAAATTGAGTTACAGGACAAAACCTTATTGTTACGAGGCCACGCTACAAAGCTTAAGTTAGCACGAAAAAACTGACTTGACTTAAATCCCGTGCTTCCGTTTACTTTACTTATTATTGTTTCCTTGAAGTAATCTTGATTACCCGATTACTATATTCAAACGTCAGCCACCTACCATGCAATTCTGTTTGTTAAGCATAAACTCTAACAAAGTTTTAAAAACATGTCTTAGACAATAATTTTTACGGATCGTGAGTAAAAATTTACCAAAAATTTCCATGTTTCCAAATTCACTTCCAAATATTAAATAAGTTTAAAAAATATTCAGCCTGTATTCACGAGTAAATTGCAATTTATCGTTCAGTTGGATCACAGAGAGACACTTTGTTGAATTAGATTTGACTTTAAGAGTTATTCATATTCCAAAATTGCAACGAAAAGGGCAAGGACTCTAAAGCGAGTTTTTTTGCAAGTACATATCAAATTTTGTGATTTTAGGTAAAGCGTACGAAAATAACTTTTTAGATATGTCTGCGTAAACACCTGAAATGCGTCCATGTCCATTCGGCAAGGTACATCATAATACAATGTTTTAAAATCTGAAATCGAGGCCCTTCACAGTCTAGAATAGAAGTCTTGATATCTACTGTACTTACACAAGCTGAAATATAGAAAGGATTGCAAAATTGGATTTATGGTACCTAAAAAATGGAATTGTTGTATGATGCACGTACACAACGTAGCGTGTTTCATGTCCATTAGGGTTAGCCAGGGTGAAGAAAATTAAATTAAAGATGGGTTGAGCTACACCAAGTCATGGCAAGCCAAGCCACACACAATATCAAAGGGGAAGACGACAAAAGCTCCACTTTTTCTGATATGGCACAACACGAGTACAATTTGTACGCGATTAAATGCTTAACGCCCATAATTTCATTTGGGTTATTAAAAATGTAAAGGTTTTAAAATCGTGATTTACTGACTTGTCAAAAATCACAGTTTTTCACAAACATCGTCAAAATACAAACGCGTGAAAGCATTTTATAAATCTTGAATTGGGTGCAAAGTACAAAGATATTCAAGATGCTACAAAAAAACGTCAAAATATGCCTCATATTATGTTTATAGATTTCTTACGAGATTAGATCCACTTGCTTTTCCAAAGTCTTAATGTCGTCATCAGTTTCTGAAGCGTGTGAAATGTAGTTAGTGTGCAAGCACAAAAAGGAGTACTCCATGAACCGTGTACATCCACTGTTTATACGGTTTAGAGATAACTGGGATTGAAGAAGTGCAAGAAGACTATCTTTCTCGAATTCATTTTGTTTTTGATATTTTGATTATGATATGATGTGATGACTCATCTTGACGTTTTCCTAAAGTGGTTATCATTTATCATGCAAAGCAAGAAATCATAACAGAATTATTTGTATGCATACGATAGTCATTTTACTGTGCCTTTCAAACATCACCTCAGCAATTCCCCTCATTACTAGTTCAATTAAAATGTTAAAGTGGATTTAAAATCCGATTACCTTCCGATCCAATTCCCTTAAGAAAATCATAGAAATAAGTAGAACTTGACTGGTGGATTAAGGAATTATCATATTACCCCGACAAGTTTTGAAGTTATTTTTATAGAATTTACCATCGATATATGATTAGAATTTCAAACGCACAATCACTTTAGGGGCATTTGTAGTTGTAGGATTCGTAACTGTAGTTTTTTGCTTCCATAAATTCAGGACATTTTGCTTCCTTAATTTCTCTTTTTTTCGACGCACTACAGTATTTTGAAGGAAAATAGTTTGTTGACAAAACATTTCTTAATCATTTGTCTTCATGGAAATAGTTGACTGACTAAAACGATGAAAACATTATTCATGTGGCGTTGACTGCTATTTTTCATTTCATAAGCCCGTGTAATATTTTTCTCCGTGTGCATAAATAAAGTTGATGGAAATTCTCTTGAGGAAACGGATCGATATGAAAACGAAAAGTGGTATGCGGTGTTGATGGAGAAAGGAAGGGCGAAAATGATGAAGTTACACGACATACATTTCGTTACATTAGATCTCTCTAGTTACTCTACTTTCTCCCAAAGCATGCACTAGTAGTGAAGAAAATCGTATGAAAGGTAAGAGTATGACAAATCTTGATAAAATATGGGATATATTACATCAACTTTAAATATACCCGGCTCATCCCTAATTCTATGAAAATAATAACAGATGAGGAAATAAACATGAGAAGACACATACGTATTTTTTGTAGATATTTGTATTAATAAAATCTTCTTTTTTTTCAAATCCTTCTCTAAAATTTTTTCCCCAAATTGAAAATGCACATCATTCATTACATTTCAATTGAAGTTTTCTCCCATTTCTCAATAAAATAAAAAATGGAATACTGGAAGATTTGAATCAGAGGATAATGACGATCGAAAAGGTTGGTTTGGCTGAGGTTGTGAAAAAGATAATAATAATATGATACACAGGATTTTTTTCGCTTCTTCTCCCTTGCCAATTGTAAGAAAAAAGGATGGAGCATTGCACTGCAGTATTGCAATATATTGTAAGTAATGAGATAAAGGTAATAATATGGCACAATGACTACGCAGTTTTATTGACGGTAGGATTTTCAACAAATGCCGCATATGTTGGATTAGACAGTAGGTTGAAAAATTGAAAATACAAAAATGGAACAGAGACCTCTAATAAAGCGGCAGTTTTTGCAGATTCATATCATATTAAGCCCACTAGTGACCTACCAAATTTGTTTCAAATGTGAACATGTGAAATTAACTCAAAATGTGATTATGGCTTCCCTTTCTACCCTGTATATTCGACTAGCCTTATTTGCAATCTTGTTTTCTCCTGGAGAAGCATAGACTTTCTTGCATTCCTATTTCCCCACTTTCCCCCGATGGTGGTGACGAGGTTTTCAAAGAAAGCACCAACATTTTATTTGAGAGTATACGATTACGTATCGTGTATCTCGATCCAAGTTTTGTGATTTACCTATTTTTATAACATAATTCACCAAACCAAGCTAGTAGAAGTTTTTTGTGTGTACTCTTCTTCTTTCTCATGTCATCAATCTTATCCTTTCCTCCACTTTCCCCCTCTTTTTTGTGTAAAGAAGAGATTTTGTTGTTATTGGCTGGTTGGTGCACATCAATACCAAATATGAACAAAAGGAATTACTTTTCACATCTTTTCCGAACGATACTTTTCCATTTTTCAAGTCATCAAAAAATATCTCTTGACCGTTGCGCTACCGTTGAGAAAACAATAGTTTAAAAAATGTATATGTTTTGCATATGTACCCTCATCTCATGCACATTTGTTTTGGGGAGATCTCTATCCAACCCTAGTGATTTTGACTGAATCAGCGTCTTCGTCAACTCCTTTTTTTCCCTTCAACTTTACTTTATCAATACATTGCAAAATCATGGTTTCGTGGAAAATTGAGAAAAATGCAGATGTAATAAATATATTGAGGCACTATTTGTTTGTCTCCTAAAAAAGTTATTTGATTCAAGCAGGCAGGTAGTATTCTTTATTTCCAAGTCGAGAAATGGTATATTCCTAGACGCTTGATATAACAAACCAGTTTGCGTGATAATATTATCCGAAATCCTTTGGAAGAATTGACACTAGATTTGCTCATGTAAAAAGAAAATCTTTTTTTTTTTTAATTTCATACTTCAATCTGAAAAAAGAATTAGCAATGTTCATATGGGGATTCTTTCAGGAAGAAGAATATTTTGATTGAAACAATTTGGACGACAAACTAATTTTTATTGGAAGCCCAAATTCGTATTACTAATGGTGCGTTATACGGAGATGGAAGCGTAAAAGAAACGACATGATGTATAATATCCTCTTGACTTGTGACTGTTTTTTATCCTGTTTACGGAATACTTGATACACAAATAAAAAGAACTCGTTCAGTTATGCTCTGGATAGGATGGGTGACATAGCCACAGATAGAGAAAGTAGAAATAAAAAAAGAAGAAAAAAAAAGAGGGATGAAAGAAAATTTATGTGTATTGAGCAAGTGAATTGACAGGAGACAAAAATCTGTTTGTACTTACCTATACTGCTTCAACTACATGAACTACCTAAAAAAACGGAATGATCCCTTGTTAAACTTATAGCTTTCCCTAGACTTGACTCGGCTCGTCTCAATGTCTGTTTTGTTCTATTTTTTTTGTAGAATTGACGATAGGATTTGCTTTGTACTTTACATCGCAAACGAGAGAAAGTTGTGATTGTGAGGGAAAAACAAGCATTTTTTCTTTATCTCACTTTTTTATTCACCAAAAAAGGAAGGAACAACAGAACATAATAGAACAATGTGACAGAAGAAGTTTCTTTAAAGATTGCTGTGCTGAACCAGCACTCTTCTTGTCGTCTTCATTTTTATCCTGTCAAATGGAAATTGTATTATGCTTTCGTTCATTCCCTCTCGTCAACCACCTAACCTACTATCTAACTGTATACCCGTTTCCGTTTTGCTGTCTCAAGAGACAAAAAGAAACAACTGGGTTCATTTAGGGCTTGAAGGTAAGTAAGATGCTCTGGTTTTTTATTATTCGCATAGGAACTAAATTAAAAGCGCAAGATTTAGCATACATTATTAAAGGGGAGGTAATGGACAGAGTTGCGATCATTTGAAAGCGCGTGCTGAGGAAATAAGAACATAACATTCCTCTAATGAGCGTTTCTTTTTTGCTGGATGCAAAAACTGAAGGATAAGATAAGAAAGTAAAGTAATAAAAACAAGAGAGGGACAAACCAGTCCGTGGCTGCATATTTTATTGGACTTGTTTTTCTTCTCCGTAAAACTGGCCCCACTTCTCAACACAGAAGCCGTGAAAAGTCTTGGCCAAAGTGCATATATCTCTAAATATTGCAAACAAGCAAATTCACAATACTTACTATATTTCTCTTCCACATTTTAATAAATCGTTCAAAACTAGTAGTATTAACTGTTGCCATCATGACGCGGCAAGACAATGCTATTTCTAAAATTCCCGAATCAATTGAGAATTTGTTTGCCCCCATTCATTAAACAAGTGGTGTTGTAAATGGCCGTGTCTTTGTAATTGTATTTATATTCGTAGAACTTGAGAAGCGGTTAAGTCATATAACCGCTTTATCTACTGGCTAACTGGCTCAGATCTTACTTGTTCAATAAATCGAACTAAAATTTTTAAAAAAATAGGTAAATAATGCAGCGCATCCTAAAATCAGATGGGAGTAGAAATAATGCGATAGTATAGCTTAATGCAAATTCTTAATAAAAACAAGCATTTTTTTGCGTTGCAGTGAAGGTAATGTGTAAAAGATAAGATATGTAATCAGTAACAAGCTGACGAGGAGAATATGACGGCCGTAGAAACGCGTGCCAACAAAATCATTAACATATTCTTATATTTCTTTTCCCAAACTGAAACAGAAAGTAAAGTATCTGTATGTAGTAAGTAATTAATACAATGAGGATCGCCGACTGGTGAATGTGCTAGATAATACCTATTTAAAATATTGCGAATTTAAAAATGAGTTTGCAAATAAATCTAAATAAGCACAATAACCTTTTTCCACGTGCGATGTAAAAATGTATGTTTCGAAATTCTTGGACATGGAGTTGGATAACTATATTTATCGACTGTCATTTAAAATTAGCAAATTTAAACAAGCATGATATCAAATGTCATCATCATGAGATGATACATGTGTGTACATTCTGTGTTTATCGAGAAGCTTTGCTACACTTTTCAATCTCATTTAAAAGGCTAGGAAAATGCAGTTCGCGAGGGAGGCTCATTGTTCCATTCGAGGCAATATTGTTTATCCAAAATGATCGCAGTCGGGAGACGGGCTTAAAGAAAAGAGCAGCTTACAGGGGAGCATTATCATCATTTCATAGCATCATAATACCTTGACATTTTAGCGATATGTCATGATATCGCTATGATGTTGCTGACCGCTATAGTAGAGGAAAAAGCTGAAGTCTTAAGTTCAGGAAACAGGAAAATGCCAAACACCGAATTATTTATTTTGTCAACGCATTACGTACACTCACTCACCTCCACCTCCGCTCTAATTTGTGCATTTAGCTTCCTTCGTATCAAAAATGTGCTAGAGTTTTCCAGGGACGACCTTTAGAAAACAAAGTTTTTAATAGATCACGCTGAAACTCGGGCTGTAAGTGGTAATGCAGGTACTATACCGATTCCTCCATTTACTTTTTTTCTACCACTGCAATGCATTGCAACATGGCTTTGATCACTTGTTTAAAAGACTTCATGAAAAACTAGGCTAATTAAAACTGATATACCAATTTTTATGATAGGATTAACATGATTAATTTATAAAAACTGCAAATGTTTACAATCTTTTTCTTCTCAAGTCTAAATAGAGTTTTAAGAGAATTTTTCGTTAATTCTTACACCGTCATTGTTTTCGTTTAAAATGTTGTCATGTTGACATTAAGCTGCGAGTGTAAGTCTACGTTTTGGCATTTTTTGACATAAATAAAACAAAAGTAACAACTGAAAATGGATTATTTACAGTTTCAAGGCAGTTAGAAGCCCTAACCATAACCATTTTCTATTTGTGTGTTCAACTTTTGTATTCTTTGTCATTTGCAAGTTGCTTGGTCCTTCTCTCTGAGACATTCCTCGAAGGTACAAAATCCATTTCCGGTGCTAAGCGTAACCGCTAGAATCAAAAAGTGGAAAAATTGTTTTCTTTCTTTCCAATTTCAAGTGTGGAAATGACGTGCTCATTTGCATGGAATAGTAGTATAGGATACACAAAAATAATCAGCATTTTGCGATGCATGCATAAGTATTCGGTGTATGTATATAGCAAACAGAACATTTCCATTTCCACACTGACTACTACCACACCACTGCCACATTCAAGTCAAAGTCAATCTTCTTTCAACCGTAATTTCCCCATTTTATCAAATTAACTATTTTTTGGGACAAGTTGTCCTTAGGAAACGAAATGGAAATTATCTAGTTTCGTTGTAAACTATTTCTTTACCTGTAGTGGCCCGATTACGATTAAATACTTTTATATGAGGTAAAAATGAAATGTTACGAGCATATTGCTCACAATTAACCACTATTTTCTTCGGTGTGGCATCACATTGCATGACATAACACTCGTCCAATTCCCTCTTCTCTCTCAAGTAGGTATGATCTATCTAGTCGATATGGTCTTTTATTAATGTTTTCCTTTGTAATTTTCTTCTCGACTCCTAATGAATGAAGGAAGAACGAGTGGTATAAAAAATGCGAGTGGGCTGCATGAAATAAAAAGACAAGATGAGTAAGCGTGAAGCAAGTAGGCAGTAGTCTAGTCCAGTTTGGCTGGAGTAGAATGAGTGATGAGAAGTGATAATTTATTACTCGTTTATTCCTTATCTCACTTTCTTCCTTTTTTCAATGCATACATTATTTTCTTACATTACCTACCTGACGTTCTTCCTTGAAAAGGCAGGAGTCCAGCAAGACTGCCTTAAAAACGAGGCACAAAAAAAAATTAAAAAAGCTTTGGAACTTTCAACCAAGCTAACTTAGGTTCAAAAGAAAGGACCGATCAAACCTTAGTATAAAGGTACTTAAGTTAAAATATGGTTTAAGTCTTGTTAAAAAGTTAAGTATAATTTGCAAAATAATTGCATAGTTTGCTAATTCGGGTCGAATTGCAAAACTCGTGTTTCAAATTAGAACGGTTAAAAACCAAGTCCATGCTAGTTTAAAGAAATGAAAATAGGGAACTTGGTTTATGTCGTACTTACGTAAATAGTAAATGATAAAAAAAAGCATTCATCTCCCAACATTATTATTTTACAAATACGATACAATCCTTCAATAATAAAGAATTAAGATAATGTTTTGAAGAAAAAGAAATAAAAAGGAAATTGGGATCATGAAAGGTTCTCCCAAGATATTGTTTACAATCGCAGGCAAAAGTTATTGATTTAACATAAATTTCCTTGTTAGATTGATTAAAAATTCTTTTACCCGATTGACGATATTGATGATGATGGGGGAAACGGTATTGCAGAAAAGTTCACACTATTAGATTGTATTCATAAAAATTATATGATTTTGCAAAAAAAGAGAAGATTTTATGTATGATCAAGCATGATAATCTTTGGATCCTCCTTCATTTTTTTTCTCACATTCAATTCCAATTCTAATCTCACTCACAAAATCTGAATTCTTTTGAGCCCACCAGCTTCTACACTATTTTCGCACGTAATCATAATATCACATGAACTGTGCAAGTTAGTTGTTCATTTTGTTGAGAAAAAGTAGTTTTGGCAGTTAAACAACCACATTTCACACCACCCGACCCTATTGTTTGAGCAGAAAAAAGTGCAACAAAAATCTCGATCTTATTGATATTATTATTATGTATGAGTGCGTCTGTACTTTTTTTCTTTGAAGAAGTAAATGAATTATTGTACTTGTACTGAATTGAGTGAGCTCATGTGACCAGTGAAGCATGATAAGATGAAGGAAAGAAAAGTATGTATTTTTGTTGCCTCCACCAAATAAAGTTCGCCACGAAAATTAAAATACTTATACACACGGAAAATAATTTTTTGCATCATTTGCTTTTCCCACACAAGTGATTCATAATCATAAACAGTTTGATGAAACTAAAATGATCATGTGAGAAAATCATTTTCCCTGATCCGAGTTTATATTGACAGTTTAGAGATGTCAACGACAGTTTCTTGCAGTAAGTATTTACCAATTCCACTCAAGTAAAGAAAAAAGATTGCGGGACAGTGATAGGATGTCAAGTACCTAAAAGGATTATGAACCCTTTTTGTCGGAAACCGCAAAAATCACACTACAGCAAACACTAACTTTCCGCTTTTTGTGTATCTTTCCGCACATACGTAATAACAATAATAAATTATTGTTTTCCTACCTGTCGTGCAGGTTGACATACCTCTAAAGTCATTTTACCCCAAACGATTTAAAAAAAATATATCCACCGTATTTATTCTAATAGTCTGTGGAGCCTATTAAGTAGTAAAATTGTGCATAATAATTTGCACCTTTTACGGGCAGGATGAAATGTACGCATACTAAATACTAATTTAGAAGTAGGAAAATTTTAGAATATCTTTTTGCTTAATTTACAATGTACAAATTAGTATAAGCTCAAACAGAAATTGCAACGGAACTTGAGACGAGAATGAAGCATTTCTTTTAAAGTAAATACGGCACGGTGCATTGCATCTTTATTGAGTACCAAAGCAGCATTACCTTGATGAATCATCTCTCCTTCATTCACAAAACACTTATCATTTACTTCCATCTTTTCTTGTCAAGTTGCTGCACAATATGTAATTTGACATTAAAATACTTCTACCTATTGTAATAGTAATGAATCATCCATCACGGAGCGGCTCATTTCTAATTTTAACAACCATACCAAAACGATATGGAAGCAAGCAAAATTTTTTTAAAGAAAAGTAAACAAGCTTTTGAAAATTTATTTATTGCCTAACCAACATTCTTTTACATCTTGTCTCTGCAAAACACCAATATTTACAATTTAAATTGCGTTTTTTTTTGTAGAATTTGCTAATTTTATTTCTCATTATGAAATATGCAAATCCAAGTTTAGGCTACTGTATTTTTTCCCATTCACCATTTGGTATCTTCATTTTGTGGGCTGAATTACTCCACACACTAATAGATTATACTTCATTTTATTTTGCATAAAATTTACGAGTAAGTATGTGAGCGGAAAATGCTTGTAAAATGTAAATAATAAACCGCAAACATTGAAAGACAATAAAAAAGTGGTGAACATGAAAAAAGCGTGGATCTCACAATCTTCTCAGAGCTCGGAGTCGGTGCTTGTCAATTTACTTCGCCATAATTTGCAGGAAGATGGACTTCTTTATTTTATGGAGTGTAAATGAAGTAATTCAGATAAGACATGAATGAATGCATTACTTACAATACGTTCCTTTGTAAAGAGAATTCAATAAATCATTTTGGAGACTTGCTTACCAGTTGTTTTTGTCTGAACAACAACAACAAGCCAACTTTTCTTCAGACTATTTAAGTTGAGCTGAGATCAGACCAGACCAGACTAGTCCAGTCCACTTTTGCCCCAAATTATTTACGTACGTACGAGCAAGCCAGACTTCTTATGTAGGACCAGAAGGCTCGTTAGGGTAATTCTACAAAGTGTCTACAAGCAAAAATGCTGCCAATAAAAATTAATCCCTTGTTTATCTAATGAATTTAAAAAATAAAAAGTCAACTTGTTTATAAATTATCTGATGAAATAATTGCAAAAAAATGTTGAAGTCTACAACAACACACGAAAATGAATGAATCTGGCTGTGTGTGGACAATTAAGTTGTAAATTTTGCACAAGCCAGCGCAGCGGTCTAACCAACTCAATTTGATGGAACAAGACAACAAGGTAAAAAAAATATACATATTTCCTTCCAGATTGAAACAAAGATCATTATTGTAATTAAAAGACTCGTTAAATTTTTATGGGACAGCTGTTAAAAGGCCTTTTCATCCTTATTCTGGTGGATAGGATAGTGTTGATAAGATAAAAGAATGATGATAATAATGTTAAGAGGAAGGAAACAGCGAGTGCGTAAACAACATGATTATAAAATAAACAATATTAAAAGTTGTGCATATAGAACTTTACTTCAGTGATATTTATCCTCATATCATTCATTCATCAAATTAGACCGGGTCTATTCTCTCTTTTTTTTTCTTATCTCCAGCACGGAGAGTTGCTCCTGGAACTGCGACTGCCACTAGTGCCACTAGAGCTTAAGATGTTACTCTTGCTCTAAGATTCATGGTTTGTTGAACATAACAACGGATCATGAATCATGATAGTAATTGTACTGGAATGCTCTGGTGCCAAAGCATTTTTTTTCTTTCTGAATGTAGATTGATGCAATATACAATCCCAACATGACTTAATTGTGCGAGCAATAACAATAACAATAATAATGATCGTTGTTGTAATAGAATTACCCCAAAAATAATTAAATAAATTGTGAGGACTGAGCTTCATGATGAGTCAAAGTATGGGTATGTTCTATGTATTTTCATCAAGAATCAAAATTAATTCATATCCTGAACCCATTTCATTCATTGTAAATCAGCTTCTACCAGAATTGCATTTTACTACCCGCAACTAAACTACACCGCCCCGGGTGGAGCTCGCTTTCCTAGTCCCCAGAAGAATTGTTTATTTGCATAAAGTAACTGATAAATTTGATAAAATGTAATTATCTTGATAATAATTAGATTTTTTAAATACTTAAAAATTCAGATTTTTCGTGTACCTGAAAATAGTTGAACTGCGTTAAATAATGTTCTAAAAGAAAAATATTAAATTCAAAGTCCGGAAAGGATTTTTGTGTTATGTTATAATCAATAAGATAGATAAAATTGAAACTTTTATAACTCGTAGTTTAATGAAACAATCTAGTTCACCGTCAGTACAACTACAATCAATAAAAAATGAATGGAACGACATAAGCACCTGGCTTGGCTTACCTTTTGCTTTGCTTGGCAAACATCCATCCCTGTTTATATTTATCTTTCCATTCCAGCTTATTTTCTTGTCTTAGGGCATTTTTTGTTCATTATTTTTTTCTTGCATTATCATCCTAATCATTTCTTTTTATTTATCAACATCAACAGGACTTCACTTCTCCACCTTGAGCGATAAATAAAGAAGAGTCTGTCTGTGGAAGACAGAATTTCACAATCGCAATCACTCTCTCTCATCTCAGAAGAGTGGTGCTGTGGTGCGTCATAAATGTTCAAAATTCAAATTCCTTTTTTGGTAACAGTCAGTCTGTTGTATTCTCTAAAAATACCGTAATTAATTTGGTTTTAGTACGGGTGCTACATATTGTATTCATTAAAGAACCAAGGCAAACATTTTTTTCATGACATTAGCATCCGATATCAATTTTGACAAAATTCTTTGGATATTCACGAATGATTTTCATTTAATCGGACTTGCTGCCCTTTGACATAGTTAGGCATGTAATTTCGACTAACGCATTAATAGTGATACAACAATTTGGAGATATTTCATGTTTCTCTGGTCTGATCAGATATATGTATGTACCTTACACAAACGTCTCCGACTTGGGCTATAATTGAGAAAATACGGTATAATCCTTTTCTGCCTGGTCTAGAATACTTAAATGTACAATATTACTATTTTTCCTGTTAATGGACAAGCTTGGTAAAATTTCGAGTGGTAAATTTATCAACATTACATCACCATCATCATCTGAAGGAATAAAATAAAATAGGAGAAGAAAAGTGTGATCTGATAATAAAGAGCAGCCAAGTGTAAATTGATGCAAGGGAGCGATTGTGATCCTCCTTTTCTCCATATCTCAATATCATTATTGTTATTTTTATTTTTCTTTCAAAAAATCCACCTTGTTATTTTTAGCGATAAACCCTGCAAACGGTATAGTTCTAAGAAAAAAAACTTTGAAGTCTTGTTCCGATATTATATTATATTATACTGGCTGCTTTAAGTCGGATGCACTTGATATGGGTTCATCGTATATTATTAAAACAATGGAAGCGGGCTTATCAAGCTGATTTGAGAGGTGCAATGTGCAATGCAACGCAGTATGCCTCAGGGAAATTAATGCAATTTTTTAAAACATCTTAGGGTTTCAGCGTAATTTTATTTTAGGATTTTCAGAAGGAAGTAAAGTATGCCAGTACATGAGAATCCATCTTGTGTTCGAAGCAGGATTGGGATTATGAATGTCATTGTCATCTGGGAACAGCTTACCTTGTCGACCCAAATCTGATTCACAGAAAGTGGTTTCCTTACCTCTTGGTCATCATCCCAGTTTGAAATGAAGCGTGGCGAACAATAAAGCTTCGTTTTGATTTTGGAAGGGGACGTCAACGTGGTTGTGTAGTGCAGTGGTAGGCGTGAGAACGGCCGTAGGCTGAAGTGAAGCACTTCACTTCATTCATTCATTCATACATGTACGAGGTTGGACACTGTACGCATTTATGGATCGGATGCACCCTCAGCTTATTTAAAGTACATAATTCAGGATTTGTGACTTTTGTTAAGAAGGAACCTGCATTTTCTGAGTTTCATCGACCACGACCATGCAAGCACTTGTTTCATCTCTGTTGATGAATGACCACAAAAAATAAATACGTTTATTTTATTGAGTCATAAAGGCCCACTTTGGTCTGGTTCTGGTCCCACCAAATGGGTACACCTTTACTCACAACTAACCACGTTTTTTCTTCTTCTTTTATTTCATGTGACGAGTCAATGAGCCATCTGATCCATCATGAAATAGTAGGAACTTATCCGATATTATTGGTAAAAGAACGAAACCACGAAAAAAAAGTATTTCTCGAGATGTGATTTTCCCAGCTCGAAACCAGACACCGGAAAATAGTCACCATCATTAAAAACCGATCTTGTTCAGCTTGTATTAAGCCATTTCCCTAGTCGAGGTACTCCACTCAACTGACTCTCCCTCATTGTTTAAAAATGTCTTTTCAATACAAAATACAAATAAAAAATGGAGGATGCATGCAGGTTGTTTTTCGAAGGAATATGCAACTTTTATTTGAATAGTCATATTCATACTTACTCGTATCAAGAAGGATGTTGATGTTGACGCAAGTGATGAGGACAATGATGATGATGATGTCGTGTCTTGTTTAGAAGAAGAGCTGGAATTTGAGAAGTTGTGTGAGTGAGTAAGTTAAAGTGAGTACCTAAGCGTCGCAGCTTCAAGTATTTCCGTTTCCTATCATCATCAAAGAAGAGAAGGCAAACCAAAATAGGGTTCGGTTTCACAAAATATCATGATTCATGATGGTCAGGCCAAACCAGGGAAGCATAATTTTGTTCATGTTCCATCGCATCTCATTCGTCGTGTTTATGTTGTGTTACGTCGTCTTGAAGTGCCCCTTTCCCAAGCCAAAGCCAAACTACAGAGGGAGAGTAAATATGGGAAGATTTTTATGAGCTTGTTGTGTTTGGCCGTTCAAGTGGTATTGCCATCTCAGCACATTTTTTTTGGTCAATCTAAACGGGGAATCCACAAACATCCTTTGGGACATGGATTGTTGTGAGATCTAAGCTTTTACTTCCTCCTTTGTTTGCGGCTTTTAAAATCTCGAATAATTTAGTTTTAAAAAAATATTTTAAATGTTCGCTTTAATTAAACCCAGATTTCCGATCTAGTAGAATGAATTGGGCAAAAAATGTATGTATTTTTAAGTTTGTTGAGTTATTGCACACGGGTTAAAGCTTTCCTCATAACTTCCGTCTTTAGCGACAGAAACAAAGGCGGAAAGGAAGGATGCTCGATCGTGCTACAGTTCAATTCCATTTTTATTGTTTCAGTTAAGCTGAGAACTCCTCCGTTTCGAATCATGTAAATTGTTATAATATCAGTTTCATATTCATACAGTATTGCATATGTTCAACTCAATATGCATCTAACTACTTTATAGCAATCTATACGCTATAAAACATATGGCACGGTAGTTTTCTTGTCTGAAAATCGAAAAAATGAATTATTTCCAGTTTACTGACAATGCATCTAAATCGAAACGAATTGGTATAATTTGCGTACAATGGGAAGCGAAATCCTTCCTAAATGGTAGCGGACGGAGGTGATGTGATGTGATGCGAGTCGCGTCGAGCCGGAGGAGGACTTGTTGTAAAGAAACCATTACCCAAGTTATTCTTTTCTGTAATTGTGCATTTTATACCATATCATAGCCATTACGATTCAATTCCTTTTCTTCTCTGAATTGGGTTGTCACGAGAAGAAGTGTTTCTTTAAGGGTATCACAAAAATTATTATTTTTTTTTTTTGTGAAAAGTTGTTACCGATAAAGGGAGACACCACCATCAATGCTACTCGTTTTTTTGTGGCAAACTTACTACACAACTCTTGCATTAGTTGCATACATCAGAAACAGCATCCTGTTTTTTTAAACCATTAACAAATCGTTCAAAAATATAGAGCATGATGTAAAATCTTAAACTATAGCGTGGGTTTGAGTTTTCTAGAAAACTTGCTATTGTGTGTCACAACATTTTCGTCAATTCCGTTTTTAATGTAGAGAAATCATATACGAGAGAAAAGCTCGATTCAATAAAGTTGCCATCAAAATCTATTCCTGTAAAGCACGATTATTGGGAAAATAAGTATTTATGTAAAACTCTACTTTACCTCTCATAAAATTATGTAAGTTAGTACCACAACCCAATAATTTCGGAAGGTTTAGTTAATTTCTGTAATTTCTTTAAAAAACTGTAAATTTTTTAAAGACATGTTTCACTGTAAGAGGTTCTACGTTCTAATGTACTTCACTCACCGTTCACCGTAAAAAAAGATGTAAACCATTTTACAACATCTCGTTAATCAATAAATATACCTTCTTACTACCTCTATTATATTGATACAATTCCAATCCAAGGGTGAATATGGCTTTCTCATAGGGCATTTTTGATATTTATACGTTATGTTATTGGGATTTGAGAAACAGGCATGTACAAATACATCCGCATTTATTCACACTTATATTTAGGGATTTTCCCAGCTTTACGTTGATATCGGTGTACCTTGCCAAAGTGATAATTTATAATCCATTTCAATGTTTTTTTTTGTATTGCTGTTCCGAAACTGTTTTTTTCTCCGGTGAACAACAGAAAAGGGAAAGTAAAAAAAAATACATGGGATGATGACGATCATGACCATCAACGTTCCATAACTATACTATAACTATGGCAGTGGTGAAAGATCCTTTAAAGTTGCTCCGTGTAGTAGTCATAATATCAAAATCGGTGAAAAACTTAAGAAGAAAATATTTTTTTTATATTGTATGTTCGACATATTACCACACGACCACGAACAAAACGAACGGAACCGCTTTTTCTTCTCCTTTTCACAGTGAAATGGGCGTCGAACTGGGATCTTATGAGCTAATAAATTTTGCGACAGTTGTCGTTACGAGTTAAAGTAATTTCCAAAACCCATTCCTCCACTCTTGCTTTTTTCACTACAAAACCTGAGTGTCAGCCACAGAGGAGTAGTTGATTTATGGTAATGTTCCATCCAAACCATTTTTGTATATTTTCTCTGAATCAGAGAACGAATAAATGTGTGAAATGCGACTTTGCTGTTTTCATCTTGCATCTTATTTTTTTCATCCGATTTTAAAGTAAACTAAAACCCAATACTGAATATTTGAATTGTGTTCTATGCAAGGATCATCATCATTTTCATCTTGCTACCTATTCCGTGTCTTTATGAAATGTAACGATTTTCTTTCGGATTCTGGAACAATAAGTGTGTTTTTTTACAAGTTTTCTCCCAAATTTTTATTCTCCTATTGAATGACTGAACAATAAATTTAATTTTCAACGAATTATCATTTGAATTGTGTTACTTTTCAATGACCAGAATTAAAAATTGGCCAAACAAAAAAATAAAACGGACTATATGTGTTTGCGTGAGGAATTTTTTTAAACTGCAAAAATCTCGATACTCGATATTCTGAAAAGTACGAAACGGTTGAGTGCAGGTATATCTAGGCCTATAGTAGAGCATAAGTGACGCTCATCCTAAGTATTTAACGATGTCATAACTTCAGACTTGATCCTTTGCTGCCTGAGTTGTAAGTTTGCCTTTTTCGTAAAAAAAGGATCTTGACGAAACAAAAAAAACGTATTCGAAAAATGTGTATTTAAATGGCACATTATCCAAGCGGGAGCACTCACTTTTTCCCTGGACGGATTGAGATTGTGAGTGAGTGGCACTGACTGACTGACTCGACCGGGGAATGGGGTAAAAGAGGAAGTAGGGAAATATACACATCAATGCTGCATGATTCTGAAAGTCGTTATTATTATCCATTTTCTGGTATCAATAAAAGCATGGGTTACCCACCTGAGGATTTACTCAAGATTTCCGGTTCATTTTAAAAATATTACGTTAATTTACATACACATGAAAGGAGCAGGCACGCCTCCGTCTACTTTCCCTTTTAATGGAGTCTTATAGCTCAATACAGATCTTCGTAAGTGCTTTACCGAGAATATATATTGTTCCGGTTCAGTTGAAGAGATAGAAGTGGATTCAAGAGTTGACTTTTGCCGTCACAATAACTACTTCAAAAGGTACAAAAAGGAATATTTTTTCGCCCATTTCACATCAAAGGTGTGATCCTATCTTGCCTTGCCATTAGAAAAACCGATAAAAATGTCTGGATTCATCCCGAAACTTTCTTCGGAAACGATTAAAATGCAAAAAAATGAAATAAAGTGCAACATGTGAGAAATATCCAATCCAAATCCAGCGAGGCAGATCAGTGATTCAATTTTGGAAAAAGTGGCTCATTTTCGGCAACTTACATTTCCTTCCAGAGGAAAAACAATTTTAAATGGAAATGGCACTCCACTAGGAGCTTCCTATTCCTCCCTGTAAACTTTTTTTTGTTTTTCTTTATTATGACAATGATTCAAGGGGATTGTGTATATTTATGTGGAGTCAAGTCAGAATAAAAAATTAGAAGGCCATGCCATACACCATACCATGGCACTAAAACAACGAAGGAGTAAGGATAAGGAAAACTGTCGGGGAAGCAGTTTTTATTTCTTTGAGGTTGCTTTCGCTCTTCCAAGGGAAAAATATTTTTGTTGGAGAAATGCAACTGTTGCAAGTCTAAAGTTGGATATAATAGCACTAGTTAATACGGTATTGCCCAGCAGTCACGAATTAATTCAGTGATGAACAGTCCAAACAAACCATTTTTACATTTATTATATAATACCATCATTTTTAAACTCAGACTAATGGATCATCTGACTAATGGACATGACATTTGTAAGACAACATTAAAACAGCAAAGTAGAAAGAAGAAACTTGTTCCGTTCAAATCCGTCCATTATAGCAATAGGTAATACTACCTTCCTTTTTCTTTCCTTCCTTGGGCCACTCTTTTAACTCATTCGCATTTCTTTGCCTCGGAGCTAGGTATAACTGCAGAGGCCAGGACAAGCAAGAAAAGCTATTTCCGATGGAACAGAGCATGCATAAAGCATGTTTTTCCCTTGTCATCCCACGTTATCGTCCTTCTTCAGGGGCATTATTACAATTCGAAACAAAACACTGAACTGGGAGGAATGAACCGTTTATTTAGAAAAGCTTATAGATAATTGTGTTCATAATGGATTCCGTGGCTCCTCGGTGAAAAGGTTATCATCCCATTTCTTTTATATAGAGACATGGATGGATATGGGAAACTTGAGGCAAAATGTTGAAAAGTCCTTTCCCTTATCATTCTATGGGGATCATGACAGTGAAAGAGTTTTGTTGTTCTTTTTATTGCATTTTATGTTCGAAAGATTTGTTTCAGTTGCTTCACGTGGGCAGACAATCCATTATAGCACACATCCGGGTCCAGACTAAAAACGAAAACTTACATGCTTTCTTTGTAATGTAAAATTTACTACCAACTTTATTACTGCTACCACTAATTAGGTTGCGGTCAATTCAATTAATCACACGACTTTAAATTCTGCGTTATATTTTATTGGCTTAAATAAATTCCAAGGTCAAGTTTTCTGCCAAACTGGAATTAAGTGAGGAATAATACTGCACTTCCTGTAATTAAATAAATGCTTCCATCCCATTATCATTATTACCCAATATACATATTGTGTATTAACATCTCGTTCAAATGAGGAGAGTGTGAGTGTGAAAAATTGCATTTGTATGCATATTATGCAGGTCGTTGCATCATTATCACTAGTGTCATTTCAGAAAAATATGCAGGGTCACAAATGAAAAGTCGCAAAAAACATGCATTGCTTGAGTGATCTAATTACTACCGTACTTGCTCTAATAGATCGTGGACCGCAAGTATTTAATCGTCGGAGAATTATATCAATACGATATGCATTTATACGAGGCGTAAAGTCAAATGCAGCTTTGATGGATCGGGAGAATTGGACTAAACAAAAGACAGTAAAATTCATCAATAAAACAGTCACAATCAATTCGGCCAAATACGGTACTTTTTCGAAATGCATTTCGTTCTCACACTTTAGGTGACACTTGCTTTGCTGCATACCCGAACATAATTATTTCTAATTTGGACACTGTGTTGAACTGCATTTTTTGTTGCAGAAAAAACATGAGACATTTTAATGACATGCTTTCATGGTGACATTAAAAATGCAGATGGTATGAAGAGGGGCGTAAACAAGTAAATAAACTGTAATGTAGGAAAGGGCATTACAATATTTTATTCGTATCAAGCGAGGTCATCATTTTAAAATTGCAAAAAGAAATGTTAATATGATACTAAGCCAGGCCACGGATGATTTGCATGCGGCTTGGCTAATCTGTTCCTTAGCGGGGTGCTTATGGATGCGTTTGTATCACAGTATCAGGATATTTAAGTGTTAAGTAATATTCTAATTGTATTGCGGTGAAATTTTTATGAAGCTTCTTATTGCCAAATATTGCATCCTTTATGAGTGAATGCCAACCACGTCATGCATAGTCATATTACACTTGTGCTCTCATTTCACTTCCACTCAAAATCAACTCAACTGAGGATGATCATCCTGATGATGCATCATCTTCATATTTCATAATATCCTATGTATGAACTATTATTTTATTCATTAGGGAATTTTTATTTATTCGTGAAACGTAACATCCTATAGTCATGTCTTCATCTTCGCGTTTAATGGACAATGCTTTACTTGTCTTGAAATAAAAAGGTATGAACTTTATAATTAGAAAAATAAGTTTACAGCGCAAGCAACATCTAAGTAGATATGCAAATTCATTTGGTAAAGCTAGGATTTTATTCACACTTCATCATCAAGTCACTTAAAAACATATTGAATAATTCATTTCAATTTTTAAGAAAATTAATGTACTTAAATAAAAGCTTCTAAATCTTCATATACAGTCGATATTTGTACGGGCTTGAAAGAGTCAGTTACTATTTTAAATTGATTTATTCACTGCGACAAAATATAAACAGCTTTAGGAATCCACCAAATTTTGTTCATGATCCTAACAAGCGCACTAATTCCTATTATTACATATGATAGATATATTACATGATGTATGTATTGCTCTACTGTATACTAATAATTAGTAATAACTGTTGTGAAGGACCAAGTCTCTTTGTCCAAGTCGCCGACATAATGAGAATTATGAGAATTGACGTCCTCAACTTTGAATACCTATATCATATCGTGTTTATTTCCTTTCCACTCTTTGTCATTGTTTCCCTGAGACTTTTCGTCAGCTCGTGTTTTTTATGACCGTACTTATTGACTTATAGCGCATCAATGCAATTTAATCATTTTGAAAATCTGTTTATAGCGATCAGGAATGGAATAGCAGTTTAAAGATGAATCACATTACCCCTTGGAGTGATCCTTTTTTAGCAATATATCAATTTTTCAATCTCAGATTCCCTCCAAAGTGTAACAAATCAATTATCTGTGAATTGTTGTACGTCGTCACGAGATTTACGGTAGTGCTCCCGCTACTTTAAAAACAATTGAAGGATTCTACTTTGAATAGATTTATTTGCGAACATATAAAAATAAAATGCAAACGAGAGGAAATGCCTAAAATCAGCATTCATTTAATGTTGAAATAAAATAACCTTTACAACTTATAAATTCGATCTAAAAAAATATGTGCAAAGATTCACAAATAGAAAAATGAGAAGTAAAGACCCCAGCATGAAAAAGGTTCTTTATTGGCGGTGGTGCGATGAGTGATGATGGTATTATCATGCCTTCACTTCATTCAAGATTTTTTTTCATATTTTCCCTTCATAAAAAAATGCTCATCTTCTTACATTACATTTGCATGCAATAATCTCATCGCAACAGAAGAGAACACAAGACAAGAGCTTTTTCACTGTTCCTTTCTTTTTCTTCTTCATTTTTTGATGCATCCAAATCCATTCATCAGGGCATAACTAACTTTATTTGACTTTTAGTGCTACCTACCTGAACATGAGTCGATTGGGCCATGCCACACGGCCGGGCCTGGCCTTTGTTACTCCCAAGCGGATTGTCTACTCGATTATCTTGTGTTATGTTGTGTAGTGTGTACTACAGTGGAAGACATATAAAAACAGGTGCATGGATCAGATCCCCCGTTGCCTGCAACCCCTTATTTTATGTTCCATTGTGCATTTGCATTATAATATCGTCATCTTCTTGTCGATCATCCTCATTACTACAACGGCTACTTGTGTTGTCGCCACATGCATATTTCATGCTGGATTAGAATTTTGATTTTTTTTATTTTGTGTGGGAGAAAAATCACTAGACTGCTTAGTCTTTTCCATGAGAATTCAATACACTTGAACTGTAACTGGAACAATTATATAAAAATAATTAAACAATTAGATTAATTCGGCGGTGAAGTGCAAATAGTGACAACTTTTTTCGTTTGCTTCATTAAAAAATTTTCAAAAAGGCAGGTTAGCCTAGCCAATTTTTAAGAGTGGCTTTATCCATGGAATGTTTCTCACGTGCATTGCATTACACGAATCTTTTCGAACCTGAAGTAGATTAGTATGACAAACCTACTTGTGACTTGTGACGAAGTGCTCTAACGATAAGCCTTTTTACTTCATCTATGCCAAAAAATAAAAATGATCCTACAAGCATATCTTGAATACACAAAAACTGATCAAGATTGAGAAGGATAATTACTCTCGCAGAAGCTATCTGCCTCTTACAAAGTGTTACTTTTTGTATTGTGAAGTAAGCCTCTCTGATAGTTCTTTGTGACTGTGACACAACGACATTTCCTCTGGTATAAAAAATGCCGAAAATGTGAGTTGAAAAGAAAGTAAAGCTAGAGAAGAGCCGGCAAAACTACAATAAAATAGCACTATTAAACCTCCAACTTTTGCCTGTTCTTCCTTGTAGGATTCAGTTTGATAAGCGTTTTTGAAATGAAAATTATAATACTGGAGTTACATAAATACATTCTCACAGTGCAGTACAGAAATGTAACTTTACTTCTTAATTTACTGAATTTCAAATTCAAGGTTTTTCTAACAATTTTCAATAAGTTCGTTTGAAATAAAATTATAATTATTTAAAAACGGACAAATTACTTAGGTGGAGTGAACTGTGTTAGATTTAGAGCAGACAGTATATACAAGGAAGGGTTGGTTGGAAGGTTAGGAAATTTTTTACTTCTAGGTTTGGTCATTGTTCAAGCCTTGTTTCAAATATATCTCAATTTCCTTCGTCACAGTTTCAAAAAGGAAAGAACGCCGTTTGCATTATTTCATTATTAGTGAAAATAGCAAGCCAATGCTAGCGTAGTTTAGGATTTTTTCGTAATTAATATGCTCTGTTGTTACTTTTTTCTAAGAAAATATTGAAGTTATCATTCGGGTCTTAATATTCGGATTTAGCAGTCCCATAAAAAGGTAGGTACAAAAATTTATTTGAATTCGAGCTTTCTTTTGCTATTTGAATAAAATGTGTTTGATAAAACGTTGATACTCTGGGTGATGAAACTTCGTGAATTTCATAGATAAGCAATCATTGATATTGTGACGTAGTGCAAGTCGAACAAACAAACAAAAACTGTCACCTAAGTTGTATGTTATCCAGTGGAAAGGAAAAATGCCACTCTTTACCTGCAAGCATAAATATCTAGTATGATTGCAATGGCATTCTTATTTATGACGTTATGAAGTGGAAATTTTTATGTGAAAACAATTTTTTTATGACTCGCAGTTTATTTATTGCTGCATCCATAAGCGAATTTTTTCTCCGTGATAGAGTCTGTAGTGGATATTTTTATGTATAAGAACACACTTATCAAATAGTAAATGTGTAGCTGCAACTTGCAACATAACTTCATCTCATCTTATTCATCCACCCCACTGCCCACTCATTAGTATTGCTTGTTGTTATTGTCGCACGCCGCACACAGACTTCCTATTTCATGCATAAAATAATGCTGTCTTCTGTCGTCTCCCAATAAAACATCTCCCAAGTTTCAAGGATAAGAAAGGGGGTGCATGGGGGTAATAAAATCGCTCGTAATTTGTATCCAAACAATTTCATACAGTGAGAAAGCACTTTGTTGTGTCCAGAATATAAATAGATTGAGACATGAGAATTGGGAAAATATATTTCCTATGGATTTTGTGAGAAAAGTTTGCTCCCCATCTCCAAATAGTTTTACTCGCATTGCATCCACAGGAATGTTCTTTATCTTGGCTGAGGGTTGGCGAGTAAAGGAGCAATGCCATTTGGTTGCGTTTCATTTTATATCCCGTAAACAAAAGACCAAAAGTTCACAAGAGATGTTCTCACGTTGCCCCAATTAACATGCATTTCCAATACAATGCAAAAATTTTACGATATTTTAATGACCTTTATCTACACACTGAAGAATGTCCATTGTGAAGTCCTAAAATTCTGGACTTAGAATATTAAGATGTCAGGATGTGCTACACGTTTCTTCTGACTTTTTTTTTTGAGTTTTTGTTGACTTCCTCTCTCCAAAATCAGAAAATGTGCTCGCTCATCCTTTCTTTTTAACATAATATCCTCAAAAGTAAGAGAACAAATAAGCGTAAAAACGAAAAAGCATTTTAAGGAGCTTGAAAATAATGAATGATGCAATACACCTTACTATTTTGTTACATGATACGACGGGCGCAAACAAACAAAGTGACCAAAAGACCAGCATATGGTCATTGGTTATTTGTGGTTTGGTTACGTTTGCCTTCTCAAATGAAGTTCCATTTACTTTTAGTCAGTTCCTTTCTGCATACGTTGCTTGTCAAGATGAATGAGTGCGATAAGGAATCTACGGATGTTTATTGAAGACAGCGGAAAAGAGTGGGTCATTCGATGAAAAGATGCGATGAGTTCCGATAGCTGCAATTGTATTGCTGACAGACAATGACAAACATATAAACAATATATACATAGAAAAGATTCTATGAAATCAGCAGATTTGCGCGCTTCCATTTTATGTACAATCTAATTTAGATGGCCACATCAGATAAAGAAAGTCCAAGAAATCCGATCGGATTTTCTACTTTTATTACTCTCATTTGTTTTCATTACAAAAGGGTCAATAAGCAGCAAAGGAAAGTATCAATATCAATAATTATTTCAAAGTTGCACAATTTTTAAGTGGAATTAAATATGGCAAATAAAATCATGTGCACATCCAGGTCGCCGGTGTTTGGTGAATCTCTCGTTTACCATAGAAAAATATAATGGGGACCGAGAAAATGACAAATGGTGATTCGGTTTGTATGGTCGTGGAAGAAAACAATTTTAGAGGCAGACCAGAAAAGAATGTAATGATTCAATATTCACAACGACTATACTATACTTAATGTATTTATAATTTCATCAGCTTCCTTTTCTCCCTATTCTTAATCTTCTCTTGAGAGCAGCAAATTTTTGTTGTTCTATTCAATTCATATTTATCCAAAGAGACCAAGAGAAGGGGTTACTCCAAAAACTCTGAGATATTTTTTTTGTCTAACTATTCTTCCGTGAAGTTATTGCAGAGTAGTAGCCAACAAAAGTGGTCGCGTGTGTTTGGAGTTTGGTGTGGTGTGTGGGGTGGTACAGAGGTTTCAGGATGGTTTGTATTTTTCTTGGTTTTGGTATTTCTCCTGCCTTCTTCCTATCACATTATATCATCTTGTACATAAAACGTACATAAAAAAGCCTCAACTCACAATCACAATCAGACAGATAAGAAGAGAGATTTCATCCCATTTCAATATAAAATATAATAATATTATATGAGATACATATTATTCGTTGAGCAGAAAATGAGCATCTTTTTCTTTTTCAGCCACTTAATGTAATTTATCTCGAAAACAGTGAAAAAGCTCTGAAAAGAAGAAAAACTATCGTGAGCCACGAAGTCTTTATCACCAACACCACCACAAAAACATTTTCAATGCCAAGAAGAAATACCAAAGCTTTGCTTTGCACTTGCTTGTGCCCTTTTCCTTTTCTCCTTATTCATCCTCTACTCTGCTCTAGTCTAGCATGGCTTGCTCCACTTATTCATTTCCGATGGCTAATATTTGAGTGGTATTCGTTAATTTCTTTGAAAACAATTACTGCTGAAATATTGCAGAGTGGGAGCAAGCAGAGCCACTATCACCATCACATTTTATGATTTTCAATAGAATCAACTTTTTAAAAGAAACAGAAGAAGAAACGAAGCTGGTTGGGGGGAAACAGAAATATTTTTCTGTTATATTATATTGTCACAAATTATTTGCCTTGCATATTATAAAAAGGTCGAAGAAGTTGTATGAATTGCATTGTATCATCACAAGACCAGAAAGCCATCATCTCTTTTTTTTCTGAGGAGGTAATATGGAAAGAGGAAGATGACATCGCACAAGACTTATTCTTTTCTTACGAACCTAAGCTTCTTCCGCTTTCAACCTCCCAAACGAACATTTTCATTTCCAGTCCAGAGCAGAGCTGGAAGGCTGGAGCTGAGCGATGATAAATGCAATATCCGTTTGTTACCTTCTTGTACATCTTCCTTTATGCTTTATGGCACCTTTGCATCGCTGCTCCTCCTCATCTTTCTTTTCTCTTTTTTTTTTGTCCCATAAACATAATAATAAAATAATAATAATAATGGTTTTTGTAGCAGTGCACCAGTCGCAGTTTCGATGATGATAATGATGACGATGATAATAATGGCATAACGTGGCGTTTGCTCCCTCAAAGAGGAAAAAGACGATTATATAAGTTTATATACTTATACATTTCCATTTTTTTAAACAAAAGCCATTTTGAGTTTTTTTTGGTTGGCTTCAGCTTCAAAATACGAAACATGTTTTTTCTCTGAATTTGCTGGAGCGCAGCTCCACACACAACTGCTTTCTTTTTTTTTTTGCGCGGAACTCAGTCGGATCATATTGTATTTTCTGGTCAATGCGATTGCGATAGATTTAAGGCATTTCCTTTGTCGCTTCCTTATCTTCTATCCCTTTTGCCAAAATCCGGATTTCAGCTCTTTCCTTCTTCATTCTAAGGTCCTTTAAATTTTACTCCTTTGAAACAGTGGTCAATGGAATGGATTGCGTCTTTTGTGCATTTCATTTCTCCGTTTGACTTTGCGTCTTTCCCCTTTCCCTATTTATGGCCTCATGCATAGAATAAGGGTGAGATTTTAATACCTTTTCAATCTCCAAAGGCGTTCAAAACTTTTTGTTTTACTCAACTTTCGTTTCTTTGAGAATGCGTCAGAACAAGAATCATATCATATCAGTTGAATAGATAGTGTTTACAAGTTTTGTTATTTTGTGTAAACGTGCCTGCTTATTGGAACGAAGTAATCAGTAGTTCAAACAATATCTTTTAGAAAGCCGTTTGCGCTACCTTCTACAACACCTTATTTTTTGATTCGGGATTGAAGTTACAGAAGAGCACAGTTTTCAAATTAAGATGCAAAGTATTCTAAACAAAATCCGGTTTGACGTCGATGGATTATAGAAATGTACCTATAATAACGGACTGATTTGTTCCGTATCAAGCATTGCAATTGCAGCTCCATGAGTTATTGACTTTTGTTATATCAAATTTTCATTTAAGTTGAAAAGTAAAAGGGTGTGTGTGCATGTGGTTCAAATCATCAATGAATTTCCAAAAATAATCAGCAATGCGTTTTGCTCCCATATTTTCCTACAACATTTTGACTTTAACACTATTAAAGATTCACGTTTTTATTTAAAAAAAAATGTGCATTTGTTTATGATATGCTTTCCTGAGAACGGAATGTACCTGAAACGTACAAGATTTAATCACCCAAACTTGTCCAGCATGATTTTCTTGTACTTTCCTTCGTGTCTCTGAGATGCATGGTAGCATTTTATTTTATTGTGGAAGCGAAAGACTTTGCATGTCTGATTTTAATGGGAGTTGACAAAAACGAGCTGTAAAATTAATTACGGTTTGGTTAGGTCCGTCCTAGATAGAAGCAACCACTGAATAAGATCTGCCCTGCTTTGACTTTCACTTGAGTTAAGTGGAAGAAGAAAGGGAAAATAAGATGATGAAGAGGATGATGGTGAAGAACTCGCACATAATAACACTTATAAACATGCATGTATTCATGGTTTCCCCTGGTTTGGCATAAAAAACAAGGGAAAAATACTACTCCTTTTTTTGTTTCTCTTCTGACCGAACAACTTTTCTTCTTGAGAAATAGAAATCCAGCCAAACAAGAATAAAAAAGTGCTTGAGTCTTGTCATAAAGTTGAGTAGGTAGTACTACTACGAAAGAAGGTGGAAGAGGAGGAAAGGAAGTAAAGTAAGCTCATAATATTATTATGGGCGAGGCGTTAAGTTACAAAAAAAGGAGTAATAGTAATGCATGGAATGCGATGCGGTGCTACACTATTCAGAGTAGTATTATTTTTTTACCCTATCAAGATTCATAAGATGTAAAATAACAAAGAGAAATACGAGTCTCCCGGAGAAGCGACACCAGAACCAGAACAGACCATTTCCATTTCATGGCTATCCCTATATGTACACAGTACAAACACTTCTTGATTCTTTTTTTTTTAGCTTTTTCCGCCTCTAAAAAATATCTCGATTTAAGTAAGAACAGCAGCAAAAGTAGAAGAAATGAGGGAAAAGGCAAAAAAGAAAAGAAAAAGGGAGGAAAAGTCATAAAAGTTTTTTTCGTCTTTCGGGATGTGCCCGAGTCGTTTCCCGTGTCAGCCTTTGCAAAACCTTTCTCGGACGACAGGTTTATGAAGATCATATGTTACTACCGTTTACTTTCGCCACAGTTTCTCTTTTTTCGTCTCCTATTGTTATGTTATGTTATTGCTCTTTGCCAACTTTTTATCGGAACTATGAGAAGCAATCATCCGTATGTATTTTTGCAGGATTTTTTTTTTGTAAATGAGGCGCTTCGAATTGACAATATCCTCTGCCATATTATACTTTAATACCTATTGTGATTAAAATGCAAAATTACATAACAATACAAGCGTAGGTGGACACATGAGCCGTACATTTTTATTTTGTCAAGATTCTTTAATTTCATCATAACGAACAAGTTTGAACATTATAATTTCATCCGTTACAGTCGAGTAACATTCGCCCAAAAATCTAGCTCTTTTGAAATGTCAACCCTGACGAATGAAAAAAAGCTATCCATGAATTCAGTTTATGTAATTCTATAAAAATTGTTGTACTTCAGCGACAGACATTCTGACCATTTCTATCATACAAATCGGACAAACCTAGCATAATTTATCAGGACCACAAACATTGTTGAGTGCTTAAATAGGATCAGATTTTAACGAATGAATCCGTATCATCTACAGTCAGTATATTGAGTTTTCTGTGCAGTTTGATTGAACATTTCCTCATGGCATTTTTTAAAAGAGGCTTAAAGAGCGAAACAATTTATTTTTCTGGAAGGAAAGTACTTTTACTCTGGACTGGATATGTATGATATGGTATGATGGCTGGACGTGATATTTCATAGAAATATTATTATTGCCAGCAAATCCTGTAGCATAAATAGCTTTATAGCTTTAGCCAGGATGGAGTAAGTGAGTGAGTGAGGAGAGTATCTTATTTTCTCCTGTTGGAGAAAAGGTCGTCCTTTTGTGGACGATGGTGGTGGACTATATAAGTACATGCTATCACACTCAAGTCAGCGTTTAATGTTCCAGAATTATATCATATACAAAAAAAGAAAAAAGAACAAGATAGATAATAGCAAAGCGGAATGGATAAAGGAAGAAGAAGAAGAAAAGAAATGACCACGACCACCAATAGCAATGGCAGTGTTAGATGCGTTGCCTGGCTTCGCTTGGGCATAATAAATAGCCCAATATTTAATGGGATCGGAAGCCAAACTTGCAATCATAAACAATTTCCTTCCATTCAAGCCTTCGTCCAAGAAAAAAAGACATTTTTAGGATGTTAGCTAATATGATTATTGCTATTTGTTCGTCCGCTATTGCTTTCTTTCTTTTCTTTACTGCCCATTCTTGGCTTCGGAATCTGAATCGAGCCTTTTCCACTTTCCGCTTATGCTGTAGCTTCTTCCTTTTTCCTCCTTATTTTTTAAGAAATTCCAGACAACTTTATGTTCGTGTTTGTTCTCCTTCTCTGAGATTTCCAATATAATATTCTAAAATGCTGGGTAGAGTTTCCTCCAACACTACTGCAATGTAAAGGGATACTATTACGTTGTCATTTTGTTATTGGAAAATGACATGTACTTCTGCAGATGAAACATTTGAAGGTGGTCCAATGGCCCACACAACTCACTTTTGAGATACAGATATTGAGAAATTTGTAAACTTTTTTCCTCGTTCTCTCTGCATGAGTCCGAGTGACGCCATAAAGGATGACCTTTTCTTGGAATCGTGTCTTTAAGAATCAGAGTGCACTTTTTATTTTCTGAAAGTAATTACTTAAATATAAAGTATAAAAGCGTATCATAATCTAAATATTTCCCTGAAATGCTTATGGGTTTTATGATTTTTTTAATCTAAATTTTTGAAAATACCATTCGAGTTTTTATGAGTTGAGTAGGTAATCCTATTTTAGCGTCAGCAACTGACGCTGATGATGACATCGACTCCAGTAAACATTTCCTTTCCCACAGATTTTTTTGGCTTCTGTGTATTCTGCTTAGTAAAGCATCTCTTTCAAAAAAAAATAGATGTAAGTATAAGTACTTATGTATATCGAAAAACAAGTTGGACATAAAAGACGTTTGCTTTGCTAAAATGCTCATGGTCATTTTTATGAGTGACAAAGGCACGTATTGGAAATGTGATGACGACCACTATTTAAAGAAGAAAATTCCACAGTTGTGATGTGATGAGATGATGACAAATTTATGTTTTATTACTTTTTCACAATGTCCATGCAAAAAGTACATATTTTTTCCGTTTGTACTTCACATCACGACTTGAAATCATACTTGTGTTTTGTGTGTCTAATGGATGATGTGATGGGAGTAAATTTCAGTGTAACAAGATATTTTCGCTCAGCATTATTGTTGTTAACAAATACATGCCTATTAATAAAATAAATGTAATCATTCACATTGGAAAAATGCAAAGTTGGAAAAATTTTGAGAAAAGTGCTTCGCTCTCTGTTCTTTTTTAAAAGTTTATTTGCTTAACAATGAATATTAATTTTTACAGTCTTTCTTGTATCATAGGCATCTATGCGCCTCGTCATCATTATCGTTCTAGCAGGTTTGAGTTTTCTGAAAAAATATGCTTTTGCCATGCCAGCTGGTTTCAATTTTTTGCTTACTTTATTTGTCGTTCCATCCTTCTGTAAATAATCAGTACCACAGCTACAGCTACGACTCGAACGACGAATTACTGTGATGATGACGATGATGAGTTTCATGAAACAAAAATAGTTTATGCTATTTATATTTACACAAAAAAGCGAACCAACCATAACCATGATCATCACATCGTACATTACATGAAAAGCAGACAAGGTTCACGATTCACAGAAAAAAAATATGATGAGATGAGGTGATGGTAATGATGATCATCGTCGTCATTACTCAAACAAAAATAGTGGAGGTTTCGAAGCTTTTGTTTCCCTTCATTCCATAAGGGGGAAGGAATTAGGTGCAGGCACAGATCCACTATTATTTTCACATTGTTAAGGAAGAAAAAACAGATAAAATGCTGCAAACAATTTTCAACACTAACAAAAATATTATTTGTGTGGTGTGGCGTGGCTTCGCGTTTTATGAATTCAATTTTTTCGTGTTTGAAGTTTCAGTTTGACTAGCGCAAACAGAAAAAAAAAAACCGTCGTCGTCATCACAATCACAACCACATCAGCGCGTTAGTTAGATATATTTTTTGAGCTAGTTGAAATAATGACAAAATATGAAGGAATCGTTTGCAACGCTAGTCTTGTGGAAAAAATGAGAAGAGTATGATGCGCTATCATTATTATTACCTCTGGGGGCAAGTAAGTTACCACATAAATGTTTTGCCGTTCGAATAAACTTACAAATTACATAATGGTCCCCCAACAAAGCAGAGCTGGCTTTTTAAAAAATAACAACGCCACCACAAACATGTTTTATGGACCAATTAAATGAATGTGACTTATCTCATTTCAATGAATTTAAGTGTAATTATTTGTCCAGGGTCGTTAGTGTTTCCTGAATCGAAAATCGTTAATGACAATATTCATGTCACCTAAAATAACAATACATATATAGGTACCTGTATTTGAATGATATAGTACATGGGTAGATAATAATAATACTTATTCAAATATCCAATATTAAACATTTTTTATGTTTACTTTTAATTTTTTTAACTTGAATAAACCGTTATTGCTCCATTGAAAGTAAAACCAACTACATTTTGTCGATCATTGTAAAAAGATTTGATCGTAAGTGGATCATACAAACCATATTGCATGTTTCAAGATCATAAATCCCATCGTGATCCGGAGACAGTATTTTTTTCTGTTGTTGTTTTAACCCTTTTCATGATGATCATCATGCCCTCCGCCTCCTCAAGTTGTTTTAACGAATTCATCAACATTAATACGACGATACAGATGTGACAGTGAGATCAGACAGCAAGGCGAGATGTCATAATGGCGATGATGCGATCCCATTTGAATGTCATGCTCTTCCACTTCCTGCTGACTTCTGTCATTTGTCATGTGTTTAGTGGGATCTGTAGGGGGTTCCTTGTTCCTTTCATTCTTCTTCCGAAATGATGCGCTATAAACGGAATAATAATGAATAAACACGTGCCTCTTGTCTTGTCTCCTCCGGTGAAAAGGCGAAGCAAAGCCGACAAGAAAAAATTCTTTTTTTTTTTGGCAGTGAGAAAAAAAAATTGTGTACCTTCTTCCTCCTTAACTTTCCGCTTCTGTAGTCATCTCATTCATGCTTATTGATTAACCTCTTTTGAGGAACACACGCCACACCAAACACTACCACAACTCTTTTTAGCACGAAAAAGAAATTTACTTATTTTTATGGTCGTGGTAGTGGTAGTCATTATAATCAGAGCTGAGTCTCTCGTGGCCTATACATTTTCCCAGTGTTCCCTTGTCACCTTCCCGTAAAAAAATTCCCATTTACGTTTTTAATCGCTTGTACATAATGAATGAATGTATTTATTTCCCGAAGAAGGAAATATGCATAAACGGCGGGTTGGGACATTGGGATGCGTCCTGCTTTCTTTTTTAATATTGCAACCAAGAAAGAGGAATGCCTAATAAAAAACACACAAAACTTGTAATGAGCTAGACCATACAGCAATCCATGCTTTTGCTAGAGCAGTTTTTTTATTCAGGCCTAGCCTTGCCTGAGAGGTGGCTGATTTATGACAAAATTTTCGTCGCCTCACCGGAACACAGGAAATGAGAAGAATGCGGAGATTCTTCTCTCCTTTTTTCTGTGGCTGTGAAAGTGGGAAAGGCAGTGGTTCAGTTAGGAAGTTATATGTGCGGCTGGTTTGGTTGATGTGATGTGCCCAGATTTTTATGTACAGGAAAAGTTGCAATAATACTAAAGGACTTGATATTGTTTTTCTCTGCTCAAGAATTTTCCTTCCAGGAGAAAATTTCTTATTAAAAAGCGGAGAAAATACATTGTAACGCAACTCGAAGTCAATACACTACAAAAAGACATTTCTAATTTGTATCACATCACATTAATATCTTCCCCTCAAGAACAGACAACGCAATTGTTATGTTATGTAAGCAAGCTGAATACATAGTTTTTGGTGCATCCGGATCCTGAGTCGTTGCGTTTTATGAATTTTTATGGACAATAATTTTTTGGAGGAGACAAAGTTGAGTTGAGCAAGAGTTTGTAAAATGTAATACGATATTTGCGTAAGTAGGTAGTAAGTAAGTAAAATGGAATGAAGATTTTTGGGTGAAAACTTGAGAGCAATTTTCTTCCTGTTTCGGGTCGAGTGTAGAATCTAAGCTGTCCCATTAGATATGCTCAAAACGTTTTTCTCAATAATATTCTTGGGGAAATTGAATTACCTTGAAAATGGTTCGATGGCGTCAGTTGCGGAAAACGGAATAAAATCGACATTGTATATACATTGACGGCAGGTGAGCATCATTACTATTACACGACATTCTCTTTCTAATCATCGTCTTAAGAGGAAATTCTGACACCATTTCCCCAACTAGAATGGTAATAGGGAAGTGTGTACTCTCAAAGCTCGATATAGCATCTGTGGATAAGAAGCTCATACTTATTTGCATCAAATGCCATCCAAAGGAAGTATTTAAATCCTTCATGTATTTGTTGCAATGTTGGAAATTCTCAAAAATTAATATTCTTCGTAGTAACGGATTATCTCATTGTGTTTCTGCAGTTTTTTTGTGATGTTACGCCTTGATGACTTATTTTTTATGCACATTTGTTTCTCTCATTGACCAAGAGAATTTACTGTGCGTACTTATATTATACTTTGGTACTAACGCCCTGAATAGTTGGTAAGGTAACTTTGAATCGTCCACTTCAGCTTTTGAGTAGGCTTGTTAGAGTAGTATATAAATGCAAGTAAAACGGATTTTGAGTTCCATGACGACACAAGCAAGTTTTAGCTAATGACTAGTGTTTAAAATATAGTCAAAGTTTTTTTTTATTCTTTGATACTCGTGTAAACAGGAGATTTGAAGAGGTCTTTAAGAAAATGCACGGTATCACGATCACCTCACGCGAACTAGTTGAATGGCAACGCAACGAACTAAAAGTTGTACTTTTTTCAGGTACTCTTTGTTTGGCGTGCTCTCTCAACTAAATCTGTGGATAATTTCTTTTATCCATGAAACTTAAATCTGATATGATATGAAATGTATAATTTAGGCAGATAGTTGACAACTTTTGGGCGTGATTCCCGTTCGTTCTGAGCTTTAATGTTTTAATACTTTACATGGGAGGTAGATATCATGCATACCTGCAACATGCGTTAAATTCGAAAACGCTCATGATCATGATCACGATCACTCTCATTGCCAAACTTTTTTTTTGTGAAACTTTTCCCTAAAAATATAAAGTTGATCCCTTTGAGTGCTGCCGAAATACTTATACTTACGTAATGCAATTTAATATATGCAAACGCAAACATTATTCCGTCGAGAAGTGCTTCCACGATGTTGATGACGACGACTATGATGATGATGATGATGATGATGATGATATGATATTGTCAAAGTTGCATGGAAAGCTATTTTGCACATGTGCAATGGCAGTGATTTTTTTGTACACATTTAGAAATTACAATTAACAGTAGTGAAAATAAGTAACTGTTGTTGGCTGTGGAGGATAGACGTTATGTAAAATACTTATACATTTTTTTTTCTCTTTTGATCCCAAGTAGATTTTGAAGAAAGAGGCGCATGCATAAATAAAATTTTGTATGATGATGATGATGATGCTGATGCTGATATTATTGGCATCCTTTATGTAAATCCGGGTGGCAGATCGTACCGTCTTTCTTTATTATATTAAAAGTAAAAGGAGAAAAGAGTATTGAAATGGGAAGTGAAATCGGAGGAGGAAGAAGAAACAGATAGATAGATAGATGAGTGGAATGGAGTGGAGTGTGATGGGATGGCTTGGGATGGGAACATAAGCTTCTTGTTGAACTGTACCAGATGTGACATCAAGAAAAGATCTATTTCTTTCTCCGATTCTTAATGCGACCAAATACCAACACTAACACCACTACCACCATTCTCTTTCTCCTTTTGTCTTTTCCTTTTTTCCTCCGTCTTCACTTCACTTTGCCAATATCAATATAAGATGCCAACTTTTTCAAGGCTCAACTCCTAATACAACAGTAATAGCGGTTCTATGGAAACAGCAGTAAATATCTAGTAATATATGCAGCGGAAAGAATAATGGATTTCTAGTAAACTCTATTCCTTTCACCCTGTCTTCCAAAGATGCATAATATTACGATATTTTTTTTTCCTACAAAAAATCTCCAACATTATTTTAAAAGGTGCTCTCATCTATCTCAAATCATATCAGTTTTTTAAGAAGACAGAGAGAGATTTTTATTTTGCTACAACAGCAGAAAAAAAATGTAATGTGATGGTGATACTGATGATCATGATCATACAGACTAATGCTAACTTAAGTTTAAGAGTAATGATATATACACATATTCACATCCGAATTTTTTTTATCTGATCTGATGATACATTACATGATGCCTTTTCTTCCACCGTTTCGATAATTTTCTTTTCTCCCCTTTTGCCCTTTTTTATAAAAAGAGAAAATCGTTGAATCACTCGAATATGATGACAAATCCGGTGCTCATTCACAACCACTACCACACCATCCGTACCATAATCATCACTTTTTTTACTAACGCATTTATTCCCATGCACGCATCTTGAAAAGGAAAATCTAATGTTTCTTATCATGGTTTTAGTAATGCAAATCCTTTTGTGTGAGCAGCTCATATTTCTTAAGAAAATTACATACATGCTGGTGCGATCCTAATAAAACAATATATCAAAATCTTCAATTTTCAAAAAAAAAGAAGAGAATGTAATCGAGATGCTTTTCTCAATCGGATCTCTTCCCATTTCAAACGGAAGGGAAAAGCACAATATGCTTTTAATGGGGAAAGAAAATGTTTGTTAAAATGAAAACACGGGGTGTGTAATAATACTTCTAATGGTGATGATTGACCATTTGAAAAATACGGAGGAGGCCATCAAGAATCAAAGCTTTTTTAAGGAGGTCGTAAAATTTCATAAAAATGTGTGAAGGATTAACGGCATTTATTTTCACAGTTGGAGTTTTCCTAATGGAGTAGCGGGCATGTGTTTTGTCCTTTTAGATTTATGCATGATAATCTTTTTGATGTGATATAAATGCAAAGAGGTGGTCACTGATGCAGGTAATAGCTCCCGAGAAAATCTCTTCTTTCCGAGCCAAAAAGTCAGCTACGAAGAAATTGGATTCCAGGGCCGTCTATTCAATCCCTACTTGAATTATATTTACCCCATCCATCGATCTTTGAACTGACGGATTTTGATTCTTGATTGTAAGTTTGTCGTTTAATTGTACCGCATTCTTTTC
>JAHZMX010005467.1:0-18716 GCA_027743895.1 Seira musarum
ATAAATAAGATGAATGAGATGAGATGATGTTTTCAATTGATTGAATTACTTTGTAAAATATCAGAGCAATAAGTATAAGAAGAAACGGGAATGGTGCCCAGAAGTCAATGCCAACTAGGATCTTCTTAAAAATTGGAAACCATTCCATTTGAGCCAAGTGTGAATATAACATGATATATTCCTGATTTTCCAGCGCATTCCAATCACGTAAATCAGTCGCATTAGTGTTGTGTATCTGAACGAGCATATAACGGGGTACATTCAGCACAATTGACGTTAATATGAGGACGATTGATAATGCAATTGCTCTGGATTTTCCCAGCCACGTTCCCAACTTGTCTGGTCTTGCAATAAACAGGTATCTCTCTGCGGTAACGGCTACTTTAATCAATGTGGATCCTAACAAAAAAAATTAATTCATTTTATCTTAAAATATTTGGGAGTCAGGCCACTTTGGATTTTCCTATCTTACCTGTCCTTGCAGTAGTCAAGGCGTAATAGGTTCCGTTAATCCACCTGAGTACATTTCGGCCTCTGCTCCAGTTTTCTAAGATAAAATTATCCGTTTTATCCAAGTGCATTTTTTTTATATTTTGACGTTTTGATGTTCTTACGGAAGAATGCAATGATTCCTGAGCACGCAAACACACTCATCGACCCACAAAACAAATCAGTAATCGCTAATGTTATTAGCAAAACTTCAAATGCTTTGATTCTTGGTTGCTTTTTTAAAACTCCAATGATTGCTACGTTGGATGCAATACTCATCAGGCCAAAGAGTAGCGTCATCACCCAAATAAAAACAGATAGCTTCTGACCCGTCGAGTGTACATCACTGATTGATCCTCCCGCTTGAAATATCGCCTTTTCCTTACATGTGACACTAATTTCGCAGATATTATAACTTTTTCTAGCACATTCTAAGTCTTTTCCAGGAAAATCAAACAAGAAACAGAAAATATAAGGGAGGGAAATATTTTTTTCTTTTGGGAATGGCAAATTGTCCAATTTGTCCATTTTGCAATTTTAAATATTTTATTTTTGAAAAATTGTTTATTATGTAGCAAGTAATGTTCCCGCTACAATGATTTTATAAAAATGGTTTAAACGAAAGCTTGGCCTTTTTGTGGTTTGTCAAATTACAAATTTTTTAATGAAATGAAATGATGCAGTGAACTTAGCAATGCCATGAACAAAACAATTTTTGCATAAACTATATGCATTGTAAAAAAATGAGAATGGATTTATTTGTCAATTTATTCTTTTCAAATAAAGCAATGCATTAAGCCAACGATTCTCCTTTTCCTTTGGAATGTCCGTCATTGTGGCTGATATACAAATTGGTGACGCCAGTGTATTTTTCATTGTGGCTGTGGCTACTTTCCTTGAATCCACTCGTTGTAGTGTTGGTCTTGTAGAGAACGTAGCAAAAGCAAGAGGAAAAGATGTCTCTAAATTCATTCCTGAACGAGTCAGCCCTCATGTAAAAGAAGAAATTAACGAAGGAGTTGAGCGAGACAGAGAGGAAAACACCAAGAAAATGCTCTCTGTACACATATTGCTTCACCGCAATGTAGTAATAGTGAACGTATGGCTCAATGTTACACAAAAATAAGACAAAAGTGTATTTTTCATTGTGGCTGTGGCTACTTTCCTTGAATCGACTTGTTGAAGTGTTGGTCTTGTAGAGAACATAGCAAAAGCAAGAGGAAAAGATGTCTCTAAATTCATTCCTAAACGAGTCAGCCCTCATGTAAAAGAAGAAATTAACGAAGGAGTTGAGTGAGACGGAGAGGAAAACACCAAGAAAATGCTCTCTGTACACATATTGCTTCACCGCAATGTAGTAATAGTGAACGTATGGCTCAATGTTACACAAAAATAAGACAATTACAACCGGTACGAAAAGTTTTGCAGCATCAATTTCCTTTTTGTTCTTCACATTCATTTCTTTCCTCCTTTTTGCAAATTTTCGAATTTCGATGTAAAGCAAAATGTTTAAAAAGAGGAGGACTGGAAGCGGAACCCAGAAGTCAATTTTATCAAAGAACCCCCCAGTAGTCCGGTACCAGAATTGTTCCTGATCTGTGGCCAAAATGATGTGATGAAGGTCCTTAAGACTCGGGATATCCCAACCAATGTCGTTTTCAACTATGGCAAATGACCCGAATCTGGGGTAAGCCATGAAGGCAGCCCAGATCACAACAAGGAAGGCCATGACTTTCGCTTTTCTTTCCGAGAACCAGTGGGTGGACTGAACTGGGAATGCAATCATTATGTAACGTTCAGTAGTAATCAAAACAGTCATGAATGAACTTCCCGATCGAGCTATAACATAAAATGTGGAATGAATACAATGTTTAATGATTCAATGCAAAACATTAATGAAAACAAAACGCAATAAAATTCCTTACTAAAGAAGCAGGTGAATGTCCCGAAGTAAACAAGATATTGCGCAGTTATGCCACGATCCCAGTTTTCTACAAAATACATACATACGTTTCATGAATTGAATTCCATTTAATTTAGCAAATCTTTTAGTACTTCAAAGGTTATCAACTCACCGAAAATTGCAACGGTGGAAGTTGATGCCACCACAGCAGTAATGCTTCCAATCAGATCAATGCATGCCAACGCTACCAGCAAAATATCAAAAGACCTCCCACTATTTTGCCTTCTAATTATAGTAATAATCAGAATATTCGTGATTGTTCCAAAGAATCCTAGAAATAACGTGAATATCCATTCCGCTAATGACACAATGTGCCCCGTACTTCCAAACTCGTCAAGTCCTCCCCCAGTCACAAATCTCCCCAAAATTCCACATCTTACACAAATATTTGGATCAGATAAGGAACAATCTACGCGATTATCAGGTAACTCCACAAAGTGGCAAGAAAACAAAGGCAAATCAGTTATATTACGATTATCTTGCTCCATTTTGATTAATAAATGAGAGTTCAATTTTTTGATAAATTCACCAAACTTTTTTTCGAAGACTACGGATATGGAAAGATTTTCTTGTTGAGGTGTTGAGTTGACAAAAATAAACCTAAATAGTTTGTGAAATTCCACAATAATAATTCATAAAGCTTCCTCGAGTGACTCACCAAGAATGTGTTTGTCGAGGTAAATTACGCAGAGGGGACTAACAGCAATAGCAACGACGCATATTTTGCCAACTTTGTTTACTAAATTAAGAGGAATGAGTGTGGTTTTTAATTGACACGCTTCAATGGTTTGGGGAAGCCAAGGGCATTCTATGGAGTAAAAATTGCAGATTCTTGTTATTTCAGATTTTAAATCACGATTAAACCAGTAAAATCTGAATGTCTGAAATCCGATACATTTTTGTGAGTCATTCATGCGTTTCAATGATTTTTATGAAGCAGTCATCAGATCAGATTTTATTGCATTTTATTTATTAAAATCGTCATTTGTAATTTTACATTAAACATTAATTTTTGTTGATACATTTTCATTAGCATTTGAACCACTTCCACTATTACTTCCAGAAGTAGTCTTCCCTTTGCTGTCCGGAAATTCATCTTCCTTTTCCTGGTGAAGATAACGTCCCAGTTTGGGACACAAAGATATAAAAAGGACCTTAGCCTCTCTCCTAAATGAAGAACCACGGAGATAGTAAATAGGTAAATTGACAGCAGAGTTTAGGCTAAATGACAGCAGCTCGGCCATGTGCGTCTCCCGATAAACAATTCCAACGTTGAATGTAATAGTAATGCACTACGGGAACAATGTTGCAGAAACAGAGAGCCAACACAACTTGAAGAAACATTGAAGCAGCTCGGATATCTTTCTTCTGTTTGCTGGTTAGGTTTAGTTCCTTTCGGCGAGCCGCAAATTTTCTGATCTATTTTTGGAGTTTATGAAAATCTATTTATAACTGAATCTAATAAAATATTTAATCAAATAACCATATATATGTACCTGAAAAAATAGTAGTCCATTAAAAAGTAGGATCAGAGGAGGAGGGGTCCAGAAATCGATTTTGTCAAAGAATCCGTCAAGGTCAAAATACCAAAACTTTTCTAATTTGGTGGATAAAAATAAATATTCCAGATCCTTCGTTCGCTCCATATCTCTGGCGAATGTATTTTTGTCAATGTAAAGACTCGTGAATCGTGGTAACGCCGTCATTATTGAGATAATGAGAACACAAAAGACTAAAATCCGAGTTTTAGCGACAGTGAACCAATTCATCGTTTGGGCGGGGAAGGTAACCACTACATAACGTTCTATTCCAATCAGCACTGCAATGTAACGAAAAATCAGAATGAACATAGAAATTAATTTTTATTTTAAATAGTTCAATCAAACCTGTCATAAAACTGGATCCCGACCTTCCAAAAAGCGCGAACAATGTGCCAATGTACCAAAACACCAGATTTGCATAGCCTCTCGTCCAATTTTCTATATAAAATTTACCGAATTAACTACATGAGATTAATTGCACTTCAAATTTTTCTACTTACGAAAGTGGGCAACCGTTGAAACTGCGGATATAACGGATGTAGCGCTGCATATCAAATCAAAACAAGCCAATCCTATAAGAAAAGTATCAAAAGCCCTCCCAGTGTTTTGTCGCTTCAAAATTGCAATAATCAAAACGTTCCCTAGAGTTCCACAGGTGCCGACTATGGCATTTAACCAACAGAATAGAAGAGACAAAATGTGACCAGTTCCCGCAAACTCGTCCATGCCTTCTCCTGTAATAAAGCGCCCCAGAATCGGACAACGAATGCAACGGTTTGTATCATGCGGAGAGCATTCAAAACCCCCTTCGGGCAGGTCAACCAAATGACACGCAGCTAAAGGTAAATCTATGAAAGTTCTGTTTGAAGTAGCTTCCATTGTTCCGAGAAAATATCACAGCTAGCACGATAATTTAAAAAATGCGAATATTGCAATGCAAATGATATGATATGATCTTTTAAGATATATTCAGTGTCCATTCTCTATAGAAAAGTGCTAAAAATAATTATTATCTCATTGCTGAATTTTATACAAACTGAGGTTTTCAGGGTTGCTGGATAAAACCATTCACCAATTCCGGATAAAGAAATTCCTGTATTGACTGAATTAAGCCATTTCAACTTTTTCGTGCTTCTCTACTGCAGACGTTGTGGCTGTGGCTGTGTCTGCTTGAGAAACATTGAATGTCTTGCCCATGGAAGGGAACCACGATGAAAGTACAACTTGAGCATCCTTCTTGAAGTTTGTGCCTTTTAAAAAGATTAAAATTCAATTTGATGCTTTACTGAAGGTCAAGAATTATTCATGTAAGGCCAATAGGTTTACCTCTGAAGTAATAAATGGCGAGATTGAAGGAACTATTTACAGAAAGCGACAGTAAAACACCGCAGTAATGCTCCCGATATATTTCTTTGTTGAGGATATAGAAGTAATGCACAATGGGCTCTATATTGCAAAGGAATAGAATCGCGACCACAGGAATAAACATTCTCGCAGCATTTATGTCATTTTTCACATTTTTGTTCAAATCTTTCCTCCTTTTTGCAAATTGGCGAATCTATTGACAAATCAAACGCACAAGTTTAAGTTTAATGTTCTTTATAAAAATTCATTTTTCATACACTGACTTGACTTACGTGTAAGTAAATAAGACCATTAAAAATCAAAAGAAGAGGAAGTGGAAGCCAGAAGTCGATAGTGTCAAAGAAGCCATTCAAGGTGACGTACCAAAAATATTCCAACGAAGTCGGGAAGAACACATAATCAAAATTCTTCAAGCTAGGAACATCTTTCCCAAAATCATTTTCCCGAATGTAAATGCTTGAAAACCTAGGAATGGCCATGAGAGTTGACCATACAACCACACCAATTGCGTACAATCTAGTCTTTGATTTTGTGAACCATCTCTTGAGGGGAAATACGAGGATCAAGTAGCGTTCAATGGCAATGAGAAGTGTCGTGTAACAAGATAATGAACGACCGTAAAGGGTTGTCAATGATCCGATGTAAATCCCAATCCATAAGTTTAAGAGACCACGGCTCATATTTTCTGAAAAAAAATTGAAATGATTTATTCACAGAGTTACTAATAAGGCTATGTCGGTGATTGACTTAAAACATCTTACGGAAATAGGCGATCATCGACACCGCCGTGATCACTGACGACACGCAACAAAGTAGATCACACCATGCCAGAGTAAGCAATAAAACGTCGAATGGACGTTGATTTGGCTTCTTCCTTATGATCATGATTATCACGATATTTGCAAATGTTCCGAATACAGCGATGATGAATCCAAGCAGACACAAAATAAAACTGATTACATGACCAGCACCACCAACGTCATCTAATGACTCTCCTGTTGTAAATTTTCCCAAAACTGGACAACGGTAACAATCCGATGGCTGAGATATTGAACAATCTGTTCGATTTTCGGTGTCCGGAAAATCCGTATAAAAGCAGGTCATTAATGACACCCAAGTTATATTACGTTGCTCCATGATTTAATTCGTGACAGACTAAACATTGATAGTCAAAGCAAGTGGATTGGAAAACTGCGTTTGTGTGCGCTGGAAGTTAACAGATCAAATAATGATGTAGACAAAACAACAATTTTAATTACCCTTGATGAGAACCCAATTACTCATGTTGCCTTCAGTTGTTTTGTTTTTGCTGGAGTGCTTACGCCAATCGACAGACAAATTCGCGAGAAACATCAAACCGCAAGTTTTACGACGAAATAAATGATAAAGTTTGTTGAACTGTATGGGAAGCAACGCACATATTTAGTGCTGTATTTTCAGTTTGATGAATGAAACTGGTTTTGCATGAAATATGGAATGAAACAAATTGCAACTAATTATTTTAACCATCGAATGCTCTGGCTTTGCTCCCAACCAAATTTTTGTTGAAAATAAGATCTCTCTTTTCAAACTCTAAAATTATTATTTTCTCACAAACTTGCCACACATTTAATTTTTCCCCAAGTTTTCCAACTGACTTCTTCGTTAGCTAAAATGCGCAATAACTGGCCTAATGACCATTTAATATGTTACTGTTACGGTCATCGTTTTTTATACATTAAAAGGCCATAACGTAATAGATGATGGGGAGGATTATTAAATGGCTTTCCGTCCTTCCCATTGCATTGAGCTGAGCTACTTTTTTCGGAACAAAAATGTGAAATCCTCTTTTTCCTTTCTTTTCACTTTCATAAATGCTTAATGTGCTGGAATAATGACAACGCGGAGCATAAAAAACTTCCTTCTTTCGGGGCAATTTTTTAGACAATATTCGAGTGGCCACCGCACCACCGTCACCATCAACAAAGTCGTTCCTCTCTAAAAAATCGCTTCAGATAAAACAGAATCTGAGATGAAGTGAAAAGGAGCAAATGAGGAAAATAAGAGGGGAAGTATGTAATACTAAATGGAAGAGCATAAGATTACACATATTTTTTTAGCAACCCTCGAGTATAAAAGTCATAAGTCGTGGTCACATCAGTTCACTTACATTTTTTATCGGTATGTCGTCCAGAAAAGCTAAAAAACGATGGTGGTGGCTTTTTTTTAATGTGCGTAAAAAGCATTTCATTCCTCCACTTGCACTATTTTCTTGGACATATGTACTCTTCCCTCCCACATTCACATTACATTAGATTGCATATAATGATGCAGATGATGTAGTGCGGTAGCCCATTAGTAAATTGTTGGGGTCTAATGTTACATTACGTTTCATGTGAATTCGAATCCTCTTATTCTTTTTTTCGCAGATGTGTCAGACCAGAGGCCGGGCCGAAATCCCCCTAAAAACTTAGTCATACAAATCAAATTGCTGACTGTTGCTTTCATTTACGCTGGATTTTTTAAGAAAAAATGTGCTTCTGAGGCGTTGTTAAAGTCGTTACATTACCCACTGCCACGTCCTTTGAATGAGGGAATTTCAGGCGTTGTGATGATAAAAAAAGAGCAAAAGTAGTAGAAAGAAGTCAAGTAGCTTGAGCATAAGTATGCTCATTATTATCATCAGAAATGCTAAAAAAATCGAAGCCGACAGAGGGATGGAAGAAGAATCCCCCAAAGCTTCTATAGAGGGTCATTAGTGCACTGAAAAAATGCTCTTGAGACAAGAGGTGGCCATGCTGAGCTATTCTTCCCCGTGAAAAGTGTACTTACGATTTTTTTAGAAAAAAAGAAGAAGAGCTCAATTATGGAATTGTATATAAGTATGCGTATGCAATAGAATAAATGTTTCCCGAAAAAAGTGCTCTTCAGCCAATTCGACTCCACAAAAGTACGCAATGCAATGGAATAATAATATGGAAGTATGCACATAAGTACTTGGGGTGTAGTAAAAGGTGTAACAGGTGATCCGAAAATACGTTTTTTAACAACAAAAAATCATGTGAAAATTGTTTTCCATGAATTTTCCGATTTTTTATGTAACGGAATAACACGTAAATAAGCTACTGTTCTGGTAGAACGAATTCTTAAATGGAGAAATATTAAAAACGTATTTTGTTAATTTTACATTTTTTTACTAAAAAGCCAAACCACCACAATACCGGAAACAAGTACCTGCACTCTCTATTTTTCCTTCGAAAAAATGATCACGAGTGTTTTTTATTTTTAAAATTGCCTTTTTAAGCGTTCACTTGACCTCCTGGAGAGTCAACAATTTCCTCAAATAATTCATCTTCAATCCGATTCACCTCTTGCAAAACTGTTTAAGGTCCATCCCATCATCTATTTTATTTTTTTAAAGTAAAGTGGGCAACACCTTTTTAAGGAGTAGTGGCTATTCTTTCATCATTCATTACAGAAGAAACATTTTAAGATCACGACTCGCGCGTTGTGACCTCCTCCTTTCCTCACCATCATATCATCTTTGTACAGAGTTCCATAAGGTTCACTTCCAAAAATACATTTTACATCATTTCTACTTCAAGAGATTTGGTAAAACAAAACATTGACTTTTAAACCTATTTCCTCTTTTCATGTATAATGTAACAATGCCTTGTTCATCCATTCTTTGCATCTCGTGTGAACAAAGAGGCAACAATTGGTAACATTACTTTAGATTCACAACATTCATTTTTCTCTCTTGAAAAGATGGACTTTTACGAGAGTGCATAATAATCTATGGCTCATTCAGCGAAACGAGGGTGAGAAAAGTCACAGCGGGGCTGCATCACCATCCAACGAAACGGAAAATTCACTCCATTTCAATTGCATTGCTGTGCTTTCAGCTATTTATTGGATTTTTGTGTTTTTGGAGGCATACAACCAATTTCCATTCTCTTCTCTTTATTCTGCCTTTGGCTTCTCTTTGTAGTCATTTCATTTTTTCAAGAAAACAATGCGTCATAACCTAAGCATAGTTAGATGCCCTTACAGGAAGATTGGGGGACTTAAACCCCAACAGAGATACGGAATGAATGTAGTAGTAAAAGGCATTCAAACATACATACTTATATTTAGGGTCATCATTGCCAAACCAAACCACTCCAGGGCTACTTTTTCAACCTTTTTTTGAGATTTTGTTGAAATTATTATTTTTTGTCGAAAGCACAGAAATAATTGTGATAACAGTAACGAACCGCAAGGATCATCGGTCTGAGGATACTTATATTTATATTTTTTCTTCTTTGTAGTTTCAATTATTTTTAATAAAATATGATCCGTATATTTTCTAGCGTTCGACTCTTCGACATCGACTTGTTAAATGTGGTGCACCAAATGAGGCAAGTTCCTTCCCGAAATCCTATATGAGCATTGGAGAGGCTTCCGAATGATTAAATATAATGAAGCATCCTTCCTGCTTCGATTATTATTGCCCCTATTATGAATTTTTCCAGTTTTGAGGAAAAGCTCTCTGGCTCAAACTCAAACAAAAGGAGAATCGACAGACTAGACTGAATTTGAACGAACGCACGTCGGGCTTTTCAAGCTAATATCCTTCGTGAATGATGGAAATCCTGATGAGTAGTGAGCATGTGAGTACAATTCACATAAATAATGCATACAACAGTAACACTTGTAAAAATCAAAAGTATAAATTTGGAATCCACTGATTTTACCCCAGAATTCACACTCGGTTGGTGGTATACCCCAGTGAGGATTTTATTTTCAGGAAGGAATGAATTAAAAAGAAGAGAGAACATTCATTTGATTCAACATTTTTGAGTGAAAAGAAGGAAATTATTGTTTGGGAGCAGCAGGAGAGTAGGGTATGCCACTGGCTCCCTTGGCGCATGAAGTGTGCAATGAACGTGCTTCGGCGTTAGGAAAAATGTGCCAATGTCGACGCTAGAGTTAATGCTGAGGTGTTACAAAAGAATTCTATGCATCACATTCTACTTTGTAGTACCTGCTGTTCTGCATCCATATGTAATTTAATTTAATTGATGCTCATTGAGCTAATCAAGTTTTTCTCCGGAAAAGAGGACAGTGGGCTAATCTGACCTTCAAAATTATTCAATCCAGTCTGCTGACTAGACATTGGCAACTGGTATGGCAGACGCTGCAAATGTCAATGATTTTGATCTGGAATGAAACGAAAGTCTGACATGTTTCTTCTTTGTTACATTCATTCGTTCGGAAGGAATAAATGACTTTGACATTACCAGTTAATTTTTTCTAAAGAGGAGGAAACCGTTTCACAATGATGGATACTATCTAACGACTAAATCTTTTCTGTACGAAAACGTCATCATCATTTCTGACTGACTAATCGTTCCAGAAACAGAGAGATAAAAGTTTTACCTTTCTTGTCATTTTTGTTTGTTCTATGAAGCTACTTTTTTTCTACCATTTTCAATACAAACAAAAGGGAACTTGATTGTTCTCGGATGTTACCGCCTTAGATGAAACAGTCAGATCCCATTTTTACGTATGAAATGAACAGACAGAAAAAGATCATGAAAGTTGATATTCGTCTGACTTCTGGACCAAATTGGTGCAGATCCACATTTCCTGGAAAATTTTCATTGTCTCTGTGTTAATATTCGCGACATTGTCAAAACATTTAACTTTTTGACCCCTGAAATATTATTTGAGAAAAACTGAAATTCTTTTCATGCAGCTGTCAAAAGATGGACAAAGTTATTTGTCAGACCTTGAGCATGTCAGACAGTAAAACTGACCAAAAAAAGATTGGATCTTCATTTTGACAAAAGAATGTGTCTATCTCATTTGTTACGTATAAACAAGTAGCTCATCCTTCTTTTCTTTTTTGATACTTTGCAGAGATAAGTGTTTTTCAGTTTTCCAACTTTTATGAAAACAACTCTTTCTTTCGATGATGTTTTGATGATCATCAGCAGCTGCATTTTTTAAAGATTGGACAATGAACTTATTTCAGAGATCTCGGACTATGATCGACAAATTATTTTTCAAGGTTATTTCGTACTTTGTTTAAAAAAATCATGACAAATTTTAACGCACAATCAAAATGTTATATGGACATACCTGAAAAACTCGTGGAAAATTTTTACAAATTTAAAAATTCTGAAATGTTTCGACAACCAAATAACAAAATATTCCCGCCTACTTTAGTTTTAATTCCATAATTGCCGGAGAAAATCAATGACGCGTAAGAACAATAATAAATTGGAAGGGAAGAGCACGAAATGACAGACAATCGGGAAGAATTTTCAAGCTATTTTGACATTTGACACTGACAAGAAAAGGGAAGAAGCAAAACCTACCTGATTGTTGACTTCAAAAAAAGGGCAGCCTCAAAAACGGGAAATAAGTGTTTTGCTTAAAACAACAGTTCCATGTCATCTCGACAATGAGAAAATGATTGACAAGGGAAGTACGCGTCACAAGGCAAAACAACTTAGCTTTTAAGGCAAAAAAGTAAATAGGGAAACAATACAAAAATCTGCATGCTTGAGTGGCTCCAACTCTAAACTTTAGTTGACTTATTTTTTCCGTTGAATTTCTTATTCCTACCTGTTACCTGTTTTAAAATTCTTGTTGTTGTCTCTTTGCCTTTGCTATACGTTGTCACATGTCAGGAATTGGAAGTGACGGGTCGATAAAAAGGGTAACCTTTTACAGTTTCTCATTTTGAAAATGGGAAAAAAGTATTTTCTTACCGATTAAGTGGGATATTTGTTTGCTTTGCATTACCTTCTTGGTATGATGATAATAATGATGAGAGGTAAATAGAACATCAAAGAAGGAAGCGTGTAAGTGGATCCGAAAAGAATTTCACTTTAGATGCGATGCGACATAGCGGAAAAAGGCAAAATTGGCGGTGATATGTGCTGTGATGTGATGCTGAAAAGTATTTGAAACATTCTTTGTTTCACAAACGTATTGGGTAAACCACAAGTAAGCGAGGTAATATAGCTCATGAGATGGGTAGAATAAATATCGTACTTTTCGAAAGTGCATTAAAGTATTAGGGGCAACTAAAGACCCTGACTTTAAAGTTTCAGGACATGCGCTCCGTCGCAATATTCTCAAATTTTTAAGGATCTAATCATTTTTAAATTAAAATTCTCATTTTCTTTGAAATGAGCCTATTTCAAATGTCGATATTCCGTTACAAAGTCTGTGCTTTGTCACCTTGATTTCAAAGAGGTCCTTTCGGAAAATTCTCAACTCGTTTCATGTTTTCCATTTGTGTGAAGCGTAATTGCGACATCTTAAATTACATAACTCAAACAATACGTGAAGTAGGTCGCATTCGAAGAAAATAGTTTTTCATGTTTTCACAGAAAACTCATCATACAATTTGTTTGCCAAAACTCAGCGTTCGCATATTGACATGAAAGATGAAAATGAAATATTCACATGCTTCCTATTTTTACCCCGAAAATTGCGTGGCTTGAGTAAATAAATTATAATTTTCTTTATTTATTCCAACATTCAATTGCAACATAATCATCCCATTGCAATTACACTTGCGCCTTACCTTTACTTTACGTTTCTACATGCGGAATTCCAGATGAAAATTACTTTTCCCTTTTTTTCCAAAGACTTTATTTTCATCAACAATAGAAAAAAAATGAGAAGTGATAGTAAAGGCGTAGTAGTATCCTCTTATGGCACAAGCAAATTAAATGACTTTCATTATCATCATCATCATCGTTTTTTCCTCCCACGAAACAAAAATATGTCTTAAGAGTAAAAGGAGGGAGAAGAAGGAGTGAGACAGGGCAGTAGTAGTAGTTCACATTCCAATCCCAATTTATGGCTGTTTCAGCACTTAAGTGGGAAATGAATGGAATTTACTTTTTGCTCAGCATACTTTACGCAAGCTGTGCTTTCGCCAAGATAAAAATGATGATGGGATGCGGCTTGTGTGTCTCTCTCTCCATCTTACGAAAACTTCAGTTCACACCAACCAAACCAGACTAGACCAAACCCAAAAGACCAAAGCGTTTTGCATTAGCCTTCCCATTTGTTTTGCAGCTTAAGACAAGGGAAAAGAGCAATTTATTACCAAAGGAAAATACAAATCACACTGTTACTCTTTCTGCCCTCATTTCACTTATGCTTAAGGTAAGTAATGTACCTACTTGTTAGTTAATAGGTGACGAAGGAAGGGTGCTATAATCTGTAGTCTTGCTCAAATTTGTAAACTGGAGTACGCAATCCTGACATTGGACTACAGGCAGAAGAGATAACATTTTATTGCTTGGCCACATTGCGTCTCCTTGCAAAAAAAAGATAATTTTAATGCTTTTGCTCTTACGGATACTCCCATAAGCCCTAAAAAATTTATTACCAAAGGAAAATACAAATCACACTGTTACTCTTTCTGCCCTCATTTCACTTATGCTTAAGGTAAGTAATGTACCTACTTGTTAGTGAATTGAATAGGTGACGAAGGAAGGGTGCTATAATCTGTAGTCTTGCTCAAATTTGTAAACTGGAGAACGCAATCCTGACATTGGACTACAGGCAGAAGAGATAACATTTTATTGCTTGGCCACATTGCGTCTCCTTGCAAAAAAAATATAATTTTAATGCTTCTCTTCTTTCTCTAGAAATGTTTTTAGATAAAGTCCGTGTCCTTTCCCAATTAGGATTTCACATTCTTGACAAAGTTATTACTGAACAAACAACACCACTGACCCACATGTAACCAGTTAGATATACGCATTCATGCAAAACCAACATGATCATATATGCAATATCGAAAAATTTTCACACCTTTTCCACTACTCCACTCGTCACCCTAATTCATCTTTTATCATCATGATCATCATCAAAGAGAATGTAAGGTGTGAAGTGTGTTCATCACATTCATAGAGTCAAGTACATTGTCAAAACGAGAATGTATATTTGTAGTTTGCATTGTTCCCACAGGATTTGTTTACTTTACTTTGAGAAGGACTAAAAGAGCATCAATTTTCGAGGTATTACATAGGTAGTTTCTCTTTTTCCAAGAGTTGAATAGCTTGGATTGTGTGCTCAACTTTAGTCTTTTTTGATTCTTGAGTGTTGACACACCACTTGAGATTAACTCATTTTGAAAACCACAAAACTAACTTGGAGATGTCTAGCTAGCACAAAGCGAAGTAATCCATTGCGGAAAATTTATGCATGTATAGGTACGTACATAATATCTCATTTCAAAGAAGGGAAATTGTAAGTCTCACCTTACGTAAATAATTTTTAATTGGTATGCGGACCAAAGACCAATCCACCCACTGAAACCATTCCTTCTTATTGCCCTTTCCTTTTCGTCTCCAAAACTTTTAAGCCTTTTTGCCCAAAAATGTTAGCATGATCTGGGATATGGGACTGAAGTAATGTATGTATAGCAGATGTGACCAAAAGACGAAAGTAATTAGTCTCCAAACCAAGGTAATATATTTTTGGTTTTGTTTGTGATTGTGATGCAATCACAACAATCTGTGAATTTTCTCTAAGGAATTTAGGCAAATCCCCTTGTGAATGACATTATTCTATCTTGATCGCCGAGGTCCAAAATTCAAGTCAAGAGCTTCTTGTAAAAGTTGAACAAGTTGTGGACATGACTGTAAATGTTGGCTCACGTCACGTTTCGTTCATGTCGCATCAAATCAAAAGTTTTCGAAATGAAAAGAAAGCAAGAATGTAGACATTACACGTTTCATTGCTCACATTGTTGCTATTATTGTTCTACAAGAAATCCTTTGTCCTGAATGTAAGTGCTTTGGCACCTTCCTTGTGTCTTCAACAAGTTGTTTATATTTTTGTAACATTACATAAACATCGAGACAGGAACCCAAATATTTTTGGAAAATGTGTTTCAAGGAAATAGGAAAATCGAACCAAAATCTATTTTTATTTATANTATTTTTGTAACATTACATAAACATCGAGACAGGAACCCAAATATTTTTGGAAAATGTGTTTCAAGGAAATAGGAAAATCGAACCAAAATCTATTTTTATTTATACAAATAACGTGGAACACAGTAATGTACGTTGATATCTACGACTTTTCTATCTTTTTTAAGAATCTTAACCTTTTCTTAGACTCCAATTCCAATCCAGTTCTCGCACATTTTCTCCACACACAGCACAGCAACAGTAAAAGCAATTCATTATTAGCCCAACGAACAGCCAAGCCAAGCCACTTTGCTCATTCTTTACTTTTATTTTCTATTTCCATTTCCATCATCATCGAAAAGAAAAAAAGCCTTTCGCAGCATGTGTCCACACTCTATTTTATGCGCCTTAAGAGAAGCAATATTGAAGACACGACGGGGGACAGAAAATGGGGAGGAAATATAGTACATCCCTTTTTACACTTTTTTATATCGTCAACAAAAAAAACTTTCCGTTTTCATTAAAGAAGAAACCTGTAAGAAGAAAATATAAATTGTGGTGTGTCCAGTAACAGTTATTATTGCCATTTGCCCCTCTTTCCTTCATCATTGCATTGTTTACTACGAAAACGAAGGGGCAAGGACCAGAGAACATGTTGCGTAAAATAGCCAAAACCAAAATAGCTTCAACTTTTTTTTCTATTTTTACCCATTCCCGGAAAGAAAATAAAAAATGGATGGACATTTCTTTTTTTGTACGCATTGTCCGCTCTATACAAGTTTTATTAATCCTATCGCGTTTGATGATATGATGGCCAGGTTTCAATTGGGAGTTTGATACTCAATACTTGCAGGAAAAAAAGTTTTTTACTTTATGTTTCTGACCTTGTTTTATTTTACGTCTTTTCTTAACAAGAATTGACCATACAGCTTAAAAAAGTGTGAGAGTCCCCTGGACTCTTGTAATGAGCAATAACGAACAGGCGGCTTGGCTTGGCTTGCTTCACGGGGAGCTTGGAGAAGTCTGTGTGAATCAACATTAGAGTCAACAAAAACACATTTCTTGAATCCCTTTTTTTTACAAAGTTGGGCATGTTTATCTCAAGATGATGATCGAGTTCAGGAGGGGAAGCTATACACAAGTGTCAATAAGTGTCCAGCTAGATTATTAATGTTCTTTTTAAAGACTTTCTGCCTTCAGCTTAGCGGGAGTGAACAGAACTCACCATCAGAATTGGCTACAAAGGGGAACGTTCAAGACTGATGTTTTCTATTTTTAGAATGTTTGGTAAAAAAATAAGCTGCGTTTCTGGACTTTCCTCCAATCCAATTTTGATTAAAGATAATTTTATAGAAGTTGGGAAAATTGTTCTGTTTTGACTCCAGTCAATGATACCTTAAAAGTAATTATGGAAGTTAATTGTTTTCCGAATCGAAGGCTGCAAGATAAATCAATGTAAACAGCAAATAATAAGCTAGAAAAGATTAAATACTTAGACATGCAGTCATTGATGATTTTCAGTTTAATTACTTGATTATCTGGAATCTTGAAATTATATGAAATTAATGTTAAATTGCCGACATATTTGGGATCGCAAATCGCAAACTGGAGTGCTGCAAAAAATTATTTTCATTTATTTTTTGTGCATAGTAGTATGCATAAGTTATTTCATTTGTCGGTTTAATTTTCTATGTAAATTGTAATTGAATGTTGTAATTAAAACTTCCCTTCAACTTTAAACAAATAATTCTCACCTGACTGTTCAAATTCGATCGGCACCAAACTCAAACAAAATGACTGATCGGATCCTTCCTATTCCATGTAAGCTGTAGGTAAAATTTTTCTTTCTAATATTTGATTTTGGTTTTGTTTACGCAATCAATTACATGTGCCAGCGTCAGTAAAGGCCTACCTGATATATCATTCCATTTTTAATTACACATGCAAAAACACGCCCAAAAATTTCTTCAGTTTTTGTTCAAATTCGTATTCGAGTCTGATTTTGCCAAACAACCTGACGCTTAACACCCAGTACCTATCAATAATTTAGTTATAAACATTACAGATATCTTTCAAAGCTTTCTCCAAACTGTAGCAGTGACCATTATTTCTCACTCTCGCCCACATCGATCCTAAAGGCATATATTATCTTCATTATTTCATAAACTCATGTTTGATTTTAAATCGCCATCAAGACCAGACGCTAAATCAATATTAATTACACCAAATCTGATCGTGAGTAGAAAATACCTCGTATATAATTTCTTTTCTTCGGGGGGAAAAACGGCACTATGCTCCAGACACTATATCCGTTCAAAATGCATATTTTTAGAATTATTATGCTCCAAATCCGTGTCTCTGCTTATTTATGGTGCGCACCATTCCGAATAGAGCGAGGTTTTTCTCAAGAAAAAGTAGTGTTATTATCAAAAAATGATTCAAGGTATAGATATTAGGCAAGTGTGGTATAAAGTTGTAAAATTCTTTGCCATTTGCATGCCACTTCGAGTAATTCATATAATTATATCTGGAAATACCCAACGCAATGTCGAATCATTTTTATTCCTCATGGTGTGGACAACAATTAGTTTGGGAACACTTTGTGCTCAGAAGAACATTGCAGAAAGAAGCGAAGAGCTTCCGCTTTTGATCAACAGTATTATTCTCTTCAGTCGGAGAAATGGAATTCGTAAGTTTCCAGAAACGTTTTAGACACAATGATCCAAAAATTCTTGCTTTATTCTTCAATTCCAGGTTTAAAGCCTGGGCTTACAAATACAGTGACTTTGCTCCTTGTCATTGGAGTAACGCTGTCTCCCGTAGTACTCCCTCTCCTCTCCTGGGTCGCACCATGCTCCCCTCAGTACTTAGGGAATGCCATATTGGACTGCTCAAATCCATCTAAGTTGAGTGTGTGGAACAGAATCTGGATTTATTTTGTAGAGCTCATTCTCATCACGGCAGGTGCAATGTCCACGGGAATCCTGTCAAATTCAATCGTAGCAATTGCTGGATTGTTAAATTCATTCATTGTGTTTGTGAGGTAGACAACTCAAGTTAAGCTCATTCCTCAACTGCATTATTTTTGCATCTAGAAAGCATTTAATTTTTTTATAGGAATCTTTCACATGCTTCAATTGCTTCTCAAACTTTTCGTGAAAAATTCATCCACCAACAGGCATTCTTCTATCGAGAACTGCAACTTCTGATGAAGCTCTACAATACCAGTTTCCAGATGCATCATATGCCAAATATCCAGTGCAGTTGTTCTGCAGTAATTATTGGAACACTATTTGGAACGATCGAACTTCATGGCAAGGTTCCTATGCCAGGTTATCTCACATTCCCATTCTTTTGGATTAATTGCACAATGATTTTGTTTGGAACCATACACCTGTGCAGTTTGGCAACTTTGAATTCCATTAAACTCTTGGGAAAATGGAG
>JAHZMX010005468.1:3616-20179 GCA_027743895.1 Seira musarum
CTTTGAAAGGAGAAAAACACAAGACATTCAAAACGTATAAGATAAAACAACTCGGTACAATGCGATTTTCAATGAAATTTTACCAACAAAATTTATAAACAAACCAAAGCAGCAAAACTTAAAGGATATATTTGCCTAATTCTAACTACATAGTTCGTTTACATGATACTAAGACATCGTCATTCTGATGACACTAAAATCTACATCAAAATGTTTGCTTGTGTTTCTCTACGAGTAAACACTTGAAAGTTTACCTTGCAACATAAAAAATTGCTTAAGGTACTCTTTATATAACTTTTTTAGAATTTTCCCTTGGTTTGCTCTGTCGAACAAGGACATCTTTGCAAAAAGTATCATTAAAGCCGTTAAAACAGCCGATGACACGTAGCGGAACGTGAGTAAAAGACGAGAGAGTTTTTGTCAGAACACTAATTTAATGGACCGAGAAATTCATCAAAAGAAGGATGACAACATGCATGAAAAGAGTCAGAAGAATTTTTTTAAAAGAATTCAGGAAATTAGAATTCAGAACAATTGCAAAAAATTAACAGTCTACCGTCGCTTACCGCTAGAGAATTTAGAAATTCCAAACACGCAATATTACTCACAGCAAGTTTTCGTAGTGCTTCTGGATAAGCCATTGAAATATATTGTCATTTAAAATACTTTCCGGCCTTGAAACCTGCCGTTAGTACTTGACCTAAATATACGAAAAGAAATTGGGCAGGTCGTTTGTACGCAGGAAACCATTTTTTCTAAACTTGAAGTGAATTGGTAACCTCTTTTGAAAGTTACCGCGTGCAAAGACAGACGGTCACGTCTGTCAACTCTAACTTTGCAAACTTAGATAAGTAATGAAAGTTAACGAATGACTATTTATCCTATTGGTACCCCTTCGCCAAAGACTTTTGAATTCCCGCAGATTGTTTCGTAACTAAATTTTCGGCAGCTTTGGAAGTCATGTAATTTCTGCTCAGGTACTTTTAAAGTTCCATACATGTTCTTTCAAATGAGTGAGTGAAATGCACGTACCTGAAGAAATCAAAGTTTTCAATATGAATACCGCAGTCATATCTAGTTGAAATTTAAGCAGATTTTCTTTACTTTTTAAAGCTATTTGCAAACTACCCATCTCTTACATACGTCGCCTTGTCTAAAGCTGTGTGTCGATCATGTTTTCGAAGAATGTAATTAAAAGCTTTGGATTGAGAGTAAAATTAACGACATGGTTTACAGGAGGCTCACCTTACCAATGGGACCACAAAAAATTACAACTGATTCCTGCTTCATTCTACGAAATTTGTGGGATGTAAGTGCATATCGTATGTTTTAAAAAAACTATTAAGAAGTCGTAATTATTAAAATCTATAACTTACGAATTACATTTGACCATGTCCAGGTGGTGCCAAATAACCGGAAGCATGAATTTCTTGGCAATGCACATCCTTCAAATGTATCTGAAGCTGAATCAGAATGACATACCAGATGTGGAGAATCCTCAATCTTCAGAAGAACTTGCAGAAAAATACTTTCCAACGTTGGTTGTACAAGTGGGAGAGGTACTTCTAGTCGTGGCAATCACTTTCTGCCAAATTGTCTTAATGACGCGGAAAGATGTTTACAGGTATGCCGTGAACCAACTGTTGAAGTACAACAAAAATCTGAAAGGTATGCAATGTTTTTTTTTCGACTTTTCGTTTGAATAAAGCTGTTAAACAGCAATAACGACGTAGCTGAACAGAGTTAATGGCGAGAAAATTGTTCTCAGAATACAGTTTTAATGTCTGCCAAGTTCCAAAGGCTGTCAAAGAAAACAGATCCTTACACTTGAATCCACAAGTTCTGCACATGAAAGGCTTTGCAACATGTTTTCATGAAAAGAGTTAGACGAGACCTATCAAATGACATGCCACAAGCCATGTTCCATAAAAAAGCAATTTAACCATCCGCGGCAGTTGACGGATAACTAATTTCTAAAAATTTAAATAGCTGTTATATTCATCCTTTCAAGGGCATTCGAAAGAGCTATCACAAGCCATATGTTGCAATGAAAAAGATTTCCAACGGCTTCCTGCCGTTGACGGTTAAAAAATTTCCAGATTTTAAAGTAACAGCCTTACTTACTCAGTTTTTCATGCGCTTTCGAATGAGCTATTAAAAATTATATGTGTAATAAAAAAAATTCAACCTTTGACCCTGCCGTTATTTCTTAACCGATTATGCTGAAAAGTAATAGGTGTCTTCCCTAGTACGCAGGGAACCTTTGCTCCAAATTTGAGGTCAATCGGTGACCTCTTTCGAAAGTTAACATCTGCACAGGCAGACACACATACAACCCATTCGAAATCAATAAGCTCCTTTGCAAAATTAAACGGGACGTATCTCGCCCCATGTTAAAATCGAAATCTTGACTTTTCGTATGGACTCCATGTTGTCCGTGCCCTTGTAGCCCAAAAATCAGATCTGCACGGACAACATGGAGTCCATACGCAAAGTCAAGACTTCGATTTTAACATGGAACGAGATACGTGCCCGTATAATTTTGCAAAGGAGCTTACTCCGCTGATGATGTCAGCTACGTAATAAAATTATTTTAATTTTGTTACAAGAATTCAGAAGATGGCGATTAATATTAAACCAACTTTGAAATTTATAGAATTGGAAAAGAATGGACAACTGGAACTGGACCGTGAATTGAAAAACACATACCGCTTCACAGAATCAATAATGTACTTTGGCTATTGGATTCCCTTGCCATTCTGCATTGGTCTAAGTGCGGTCCTCTTCCATCCGCTAGAGCCAACTGGAATAATAACAAGAGAATGGTTGGAAATAGAACTGGGCATGAATACTCCATCAGTCCTAATCCTCACAGCTTGTGTCATTTCAGCGCTTTCTTGCAGCACAGTCGTCCTTTTCCTTCCAACAATGATTGACATGTATTACTGCACAACCAAACTCTGCTTACGAGGAATCACATTCACTGAAATGGATAAATCCATGAGAATATTCCAAACAAAATCATTTGGAAAGATTCAGAGTTTGGAAATAATTCAAATTCATAGAGTCCAGGAAATCTTCAATCTCCTTCTCAATGAGTTCCTCAAATCAATTTTGATTTCATTTCATCATGTGGGTCTACTTACAGCAGCATGTGCCCTCGTCTGCTTTGCAATTCGATATCATGATCAACTCTCAGAGCAGGGATTCCTTGCATACCTTGTCCTCTTCTCAAGCTTGACGTTTATCATGATGCTGGTCTACTTTCAGTGCAGAATGGGTGGCGAAATTGTTGAAATGTCGGACGCGTTCAGGGACGAAGGCGAAATGCTCGTGACCAGAAGAAGCATGAGAAAGTTTCTGAGGACGTGCAAAACCTTCTACATTGAGGTCACGTATCCGTACTATAAAATTGATCAGGGCACTTTCATGCTCTTCAGAGAACAAGTTCGGGATAATTCTATTACACTCCTACTCTGGTAAATTTCTGCACAGGATTTTGTGTTGGCACTACGTTACGTAGTGTCTCTTCAATACTTCATACATAACAGGCCAATTTCTATAAAGTTGCACTAAATAAATTTGTTGCTAATGATAAGACGATAATTTTCAGATTAAAAAGAAGTGAACTTTTGTAAAGCGGATTATAAAATCTCTGAATTGTTTTGAAAAGATTCACATGTTACAAGGGAACTGGTAACTGATTTTCTAAAACTGATTATTAAAATATTATTATTTATTATTACGGTATTATTAAAATAAATATATTACTGAGACACGGTTTTATTGCATTTTAATTTAGAATTAACGCCATCATTATTTAACGCTTTGTGCTTATATGAATTGGATATAGTTTGAAAAAAAGTAAGCAATAATAAAATATTAAGAATTGTGCAAAACCTGGCCATTTTAATGCATGCCAACTTTGGTTCATTCTTGTTGTTTGTAGTTGGTAAGTAGTTCATTATGTGCTATGAGCATTGCAGAATACAATAAGCGCTTTATAGTACATTTGAGTAATGAAGAGAAGATCACTCGGCTAATTAAATTAAGTAAGAACCACTAGAACAAATGAAAAATTTCAACCAAGTTCAGGGAACTACAACGATGGATGCGGACCTGCAATTTTTATTCATATTTAAGCGCGAAGAAATTACAAAATAAATAAATTGTACTGCTCGGAAAAGTGGTTACGGATGTCCCAATTACATATAGTAATTTTGTTTTGAAATTTTCTCATTTTTATGAAAGCGTGGTTAAAAATCAAATGTTAAATGAATCATCGCGTGGGCATTACTGGTACGCAAAGCTGATGTGTACAGACGATCTTGCCTTAAAAAAGCAAGATTCCATCTACAGTCCGCTGAACAATTGTGTCATAGTACGTAGCTTGGGTATCTCTTTTAATTACAAAGAATCCTCCAAACTTGAGCGAGATAGGTCTCATGCTCCTAATTATCTTTCGAGCCAAGATTATATCAAACCTTGATTTACTAAATCGTTTGACAGATCCAATGTATTTCCGTAGAACGGTCGAGCTTTCATCATGGCAGGATGCAATAAAAGGAAATAATGCATGAACAGTACATAGTTGGTGCAATGATATCATTGGCATTACCCAATACAACACCCAAGGCAATTCCCCCACACTTTTGATGGCCCCAACGTTACAGGTAATTATGACAAAAAACAAGCATCCTAATGCCACTCTAATGAATTCCGACAATGCAAATTCTGCAGTTTGCAATGCGAGTTGACAACCCCTGTATACCATGAAGAATTCGGATTGTTTCGAGATTGCCAAATATGTGATGATTGTTACGACTTTAGTCATCATTTCCAACCATACAAAGAATGTTATCACGCTCAGTAGAAATAGACGACCGCCTTCAAGCAAACTCACAATCGAGATGCAGGTTCGTGCGATCCTGGCGAACCAGGAGAAGCCATCATTCTCGCACAGATTGGTAAGCCCACATGCAAAATATTTATATGGGCCGTAGTACGGATCAAGATTTTCCACAAGAACCCCAAATGGACAAAACAATGGAAGTATTGTGGTAACTTTAACAATTGAGATCAGGAGCTTATTTATTAATGCCCAGGTTTGGTCTATCCCAGATTCCTCCAGATTTTGTACAACGTCCTCCCTGCGTTCTATGGATATCAAACTAAGATTATAAATTTCTGGTATATGAAATGTCTAAAATTCTTTTTTCACTTACGATAGACCTGAAGGAGATATGACATCTTTCCATAGGCCAAAACAAGCTTATCCCCGTAGCAGAATTGAATCCAAGCAGATCCGCCGACAAATATTGCAAAGCAAAGCATAAAAGTGCTGAATAGTACGAAGACAACCGCAAAATGATTGGAGTGAGTAATGGTAAATATGGATGAAGGAATTGGTAGAATTACCGCACATAAACCGAAAGAAATTAACCATGGGATGTAAGACTTAAATGGCTTTTCTCGAAAAGAGAATGTTTCCGATTTTTCGTCCCAGTTCAAAAAACATGGGAAAAGCCTGGAATATGCTTGAGAGCAGCTGGATAGGACTGCCTTGCATTTAAGATCTGAAGAAATTTGTGTATGCATTTTATGTTTCCGATTTTTCCTCCCAGTTCAAAAAACATGGGAAAAGCCTGGAATATGCTTGAGAGCAGCTGGATAGGACTGCCTTGCATTTAAGATCTGAAGAAATTTGTGTATGCATTTTACTCCCCGATTCCTCTTGTGGCCTATGCAAATTTGTTATTTTCAGAAGTGACGATTTTTTCTAAAATTTCTAATTCTACTAAATTTTCTTTTCTTTGTAAGCCAAGAGCCGTATTTTTATTATAAATTTTCTTCAATAAAACGTCATTTTTACCTTTTGAGAGCTTTATTCATTTGGCATTATCACTGAATTATATAAAATATAATTAACAGGTATATAAGTATGAAAAATAATAAACAATCTCTTGAAGGATTTTTAAGCCAAATACTCAATTATATTTTAGACATTTAATTATTCCCGCATTCCCGAGGACGAATAGGGAAATGATTAAGCATAACAGTTTTGTGGGGAATCTTTGGTTAATAATTTTCTTGTCAGAGTTTTCAGATAAATTGTCATTAGAAAATCTACATATGTCAAGTATTTTTGAGTTTTCTGGAAAATTTTAGATCTCATGCGCATATTATACCATCCAAAATTGTCACGCCCAATGTCAATAAATGACAAGCGGAAGAAGAAAAATATGTTTTGGTCTGCTGTTTTAGTCGTGGGCATCAATTTGAAGTAAGAAAAAAATATTTAAAATATAATAATTCAGCGCTCTTATACAAACGAAAAAAACTTCGGATTTGGAGTTGGCTTCATAATTAATTTAACGTCAATCAAAATCATATGTAAATGAACATTATAGATTATTACCTTCATCGCATTCAAACTGATCGACAGAATTTATTTTCGTAGTTGAACCTTTTCTGACCAAATTATAATAATTTAACATTACTTTTTTTTACCTAAATCCATTCCAGTATAATTTTCAATTTGGACTGGTGCCCGTTTTCGATATATGAGTAGCAAAGCGTTTAAATCTTCTGAAATCACGGTCTTAGCCCATGAATTGAAGGTACCCGAAACCCGAAAGTAAGTGGGCTGAAATGTCTATGGAAAAGAAGTACCATGGATTTATGCCTTACCTTTGGAGTAAATCTCTTGTTTGGTGGACTGAGAAAGCACTTTCAGCCAACCATGCCAGTTATGTGTTTAAAACTTTACCGACTTAAGAAATCGACAGCATATTCTTGCATTAATATGGGTTTATGTAACCCATTTGCGCCCACTCTTGAAGATTTTTATTTGAAAAGTTTGACAGGGAATATCCAAAAATTGGAAAAAAAAACTAAAAAATTGGAACCAAGGTGTACTCAAAAGGAAACATTTGATCATGTCCGCCAAAAGTTTATGCTTGAACTAACTTGGCGTAGATGGTAAAAATGAAGCTTTGGAGCAAACTAATAAAAGGGGGTAGCAGTCTGTGCACAAAAAGAGTAAATGTAGTTTGTTCTTCACAAATGGAGTTTCGTCCTTCTTTCTCGCTAAAATGCTCGCTCAGAAACATGCCTTGTCGATTCCGTTTGAAGATCAATACGGCTTTAGTTTCAGGTACTTTTTGGACGTCGAATTTTCTTTAGAAATTTAGAATCGTTAAACCAGTTAAAACTTTTGCTTTATAGCTTATGACATTAAAATTCCAGTAAAGATACTTTCATAAGCCGACTTTCACCATGATCGCAGAAGCTTCTTGAAGTATCAGTTGCAGAGTGCGGCAGAGCTTTAAACTAATCGTTTTCCTCCCACACGCTTTATTATGTTCTCCGGAAATGTTATTAAGCATTTTGGACTGAGACTGAAGCTTATGACATGGTACACCGGTGGATCGCCGTATCGATGGGATTCGGAAAATTTGCAGTTAATTCCATCCTCAATGTACGAAACATGTGGATTGTAAGTGCAACTTTTACCCAAAATGCAAAACATGTATAGATACGTCTATTATTTTGGAAATTTGCAATTTATCATAATCATATTTTCTCCGGCTTTTGCCTAGCATGGGGCATATGGCAGGGAGCATGGTTTTTGTAGCCGTTCACGTCATCCAGATGTACCGAAAGCTGCACCAAAATCCCATTCCTGAAATCGAAAACCCTAAAACATCAGAAGAGCTAGCCGAAAAATACTTTCCAACTCTAATTGTCGAGGTTGGAGAGGTGCTTCTAGTCGTGGCCATTGTCTTCTGCGATATTGTATTGATGAAACGGAGGGATGTATTCATGTACCTAATGAATCAACTAATTGAATACAACAATGTCCTTAAAGGTATTTAACAGTTGACGCCAACTTTGGATGTCTTGTCAATTGCTCAAATATATTTCTGGGGAGTTAAAATTGAAAATTTCGTCGATTGGATTTATCGCATTTTATTACTATTGTTTTTAGAAATGGAAAAAGACGGAAAGCTTCAACTTCAGAAGGATATCAAAATTGCTTACCGCTTTCACCACATACTTCTGTATGCAATCATGTGGCTCTCTTTTCCATTCTGTTTGGGAATAACTGCAACCGTACTCCATCCTTTGGAACCAACGGGAACAATGATTAGGGAATGGCTGGAAATAGACCTGGGCATGAATATTCCCGCAGTCTTGATACTAACCGGCACATTAATCTCAGCGACATCATGCAGCTCAGTAATAGTCCTCATGATGACATTGATCAACATGTATTACTGTACAACTAAGTTGTGTTTGGATGGAATCGCTTTTTCCAACACCGACAAATCCACAAGATTTCTGGACACAAAATCATTCGGAAAGATTGACAGTTGTCAAGTAATTCATCTGCACAGAATCCAGGAAATCTTCAATCTTCTCTTGAATGAAGTCTTCAAATCCGTCTTGATATCATTTCATCATGTGGCACTACTTACTGCTGCATGTGCCCTCGTATGTTTTGCAATTCGATATCATGATCAACTCTCTGAGCAGGGATTTCTTGCATACCTTGTTCTCTTCTCCAGCTTGATGTTGATCATGTTGACGGTCTACCTTCAGTGCAGAATGGGCGGGGAAATTGTGGAAATGTCGGATGTGTTCAGGGAGAAGAGCGAAAAACTGGTGAATACGAGAAGCATGATGAGGAAATTTTTGAAAACGTGCAAAACATTCTACCTTGAGGTCACGTATCCGTACTATAAAATTGATAAAGGTACATTCATGCTCTTTAGGGAACAAGTTCGGGATAATTCGATTACACTCTTGCTTTGGTAGAAGTATCTAAGAATGATGCATCAATACATTGAGTATCTTGCTAGAGTTATTAAGTTTATATTAGCTATACTGTTGATTTATATAAAAGTTTCTGAAACCATACTTGCTACTGCCAAATTGTGGGTAAGAGAGATATTAAATCTCATTTAGAATGATTGTTATACCGTTTCATTAAATCAGGTATTCAACTCATTTTGATGCATAGTTACTGGACGCTTAACATAATTTGGCTGATGCTAGTAATTAAAGAATAAGAAATAATTCAACTTAATTTTTAAGAACAAGAAAATTTGGAATAGTGAAAGTAATACATTATAACTAATTATATTGTCTCGTTAAGCTTTTTAAGTAAAGGAAACGCACATATTGTGAAAAATACATATTTGACCAGTATTTTCAGCACTTCTCGTCCACGGCCAAAAAATTTGGTAATATTGAAATAAGTCTTTTAACAAATTGTCAAATCAACTAAGTTATAAAGTTATTGAAAATAGGGAATTGCTTCTTAAAATGGACAACAATTTAGCTTCATTCTTTGTTCTCTAATAGTAGATAGTAATTATATTACCTCAAAAAGAAAAAAAGATCTACTAAAAACAATACCAAGACATCATAAATGACAACGTAATAATTCTCGAAATACAAATAAGTACAACAAACAATTGAATTACTACGAAACCAATATAATTACAAGCCTAAATAAACACTCTTTATTTCATTGCATTAAAATAACTAGATACTTATCGGCAAATACATACTACAAATTAATAAACTTCATGGAGAGAACCTGAGATTTAAATCGTTTTAAATTCCTTTCATTTCTATTAGCCTAGCTTTACACAAAATCACTTCCCTGACAAAATCAGTTCCCTGTCAATATCACTTCCCTGTCTTTAAATCACCTCCCTTTCCACTCATAGCATAGTTCAGCGATCTCTAACCTAACTCAACAAACAATTCCAAAATTACAAGAATTTCTAACAAGTAATACAAACAAAATTAACCTCATTATACTTAACCTTGGTTTATACCTTGTGCAACAATTTATATTTTATTTTTAAAAAATCAACGGCACTGTTCCATTGAACATAAAAACAATTCAAAACTTCGTAATTTGCATTCTCAATTTCTCAATGAATTTTTAAAGAACTTTTGAATGAGATATCATACAAGTCTGCCACTAACGCTAATACTTTGAAGTAACAGGTTTGCCAAGCTTTTCAAGATTTTTCTAATGAACCAATAAAGCCATTTGTGTGATGTTAAGTAATTTCAATCTTATTGACCTTATCACTAATTTTTGATCAATTTTACTGAAGAGAAATAAGCATCACCACGGTAAGCCAGGAACGTTTGTTTCAAATTAGACTGGCGAAATTGCAAATTGGTCGTTTCATTTGCACAGTCACAACTCACAACCCAATCGAAATCAATACTCCGATCTAAAGCAAGGCTACGTAAAACAGCAGAAAAACAACAAAAAAAATATTTACCGAACCAGAAAAATAGTTCATAGACCATAAAAAATATCGGCATATAGAAGCAAACTTTACATTTGTTTTCGTAAATTTTGTTTTTTTTTGACAAGCTTCGTCGTTTTATAAATATACCTGAATTGAAAGTATGCCATATCACACGAGGAATTGATTTCTTTTTGTTTGAAGTCCTGGATATATACTTTTCTAAAATTTCGTCTTATTTTGTTGACCTGAGTCATGCATGCATTTCGAAATCTTCAATGAAAATGGATGACTATTCAAATTACCTTTGTTGTCGGAGGCTTCTTTACATAGGTATAATATAAAATAGGCGGAATTTTGTTTAGCAACTGAGTTTCCAGCAGAACTGAATATAATTTTTGTCAAGGTACCTGAAAAGCTCATGTTTTTTGGTAGAAGTGGGGAACTCGGCACACGTACCTGAAAATATCAGAACTGAAAATATTTTTTTAGTGCGCAGTCAGTATTTAGCCGATGAAAACCTACACGTTTGTAAGTAAAAGCTTGTCCGGGTAAATGCCCGTTGAACTTCACCGAACTCCTAAACTAACCATCTCACATCTAACTCGCTTTAGCTTCTACGTCAATCATGTTCTCTAAAAATGTAATTAAAAGCTTTGGATTCAGAGTAAAATTATCGACCGTGTTAACCGGTGGCACACCCTACAGATGGGACCATGAAAAATTGCGACTAATTCCTGCATCAGTTTACGAAACTTTTGGAATGTAAGTATTTATTTAGTTTTTCACCAACTTCTTTGCAGTCACAGTTATCAAAATCTAAGTTTAACTTTATATTTGGCCATGCCTAGGTGGATGCATATAGCTGCAGGCGTGAATTTTATGACGTTACATGTCATTCAGATGTACCAGAAGCTTCATCAGAATGACATTCCGGATGTTGTGTATCCCCAAACATCAGAGGAACTGGCTGAAACATACTTTCCAACACTGATTGTTCAAGTAGGAGAGGTGCTCCTAGTTGTGACAATCTCATTCTGCAACATTGTCTTAATGAAACGAAAGAATGTTTACATGTATCTGACAAACCAACTGCTGAAGTACAACAGAGACCTGAAAGGTACGCAATGTTTTTCTACTTCTCAAGTGGAGTGAAAGTAATTTATTTTGTTGCAAGGATTTGGAAATTCCTAAGTACAAATTAAATCCCACTTTGGTAATTTTGCAGATATGGAGAAAAATGGAAGGCTGGAAATGGGCCAAGAACTCAAAAGGACGTATCGCTTCACTGAAGTAATAATCTATTTTGTCACTTGGATCCCACTACCATTCTGTTTGGGCCTCAGTGCAGTCCTCTTCCATCCCCTGGAACCCACTGGAATAATAATTAAGGAATGGCTGGAAATCGACCTGGGGATGAACATTCCATCAGTCATAGTGCTCACACTCACTGTCACAGCCGCATTAGCTTGCAGCACAGTCATCATTCTCATGACAATATTGATTGACATGTATTACTGCACAACAAAGCTCTGCTTGGGAGGAATTGCTTTCACTGAAATGGATAAGTCCATGAAATTTTTCCAAACAAAGTCATTTGGAAAGATTGACGGTGCGGAAATAATTCTGCTACATAGAATCCAGGAAGTTTTCAATCTTCTCCTGAACGATCTCTACAAATCCGTTCTGATATCTTTCCATCACGTGGGCCTACTTACTGCTGCATGTGCCCTCGTCTGTTTTGCAATTCGATATCATGATCAACTCTCAGAGCAAGGATTTCTTGCATATCTTGTCCTCTTGTCCAGCTTGTGGTTTATCATGTTGATGGTCTACTTTCAATGTAGGATGGGTGGAGAGATTGTCGAAATGTCGGATGTGTTCAGGGATGGAGGGGAAAAACTCGTGACTCAAAGGAGCATGATGAGAAAATTTCTGAGGACCTGCAAAACCTTCTACGTTGAGGTTACGTATCCCTTCTATAAAATCGATAATGGCACCTTTATGCTTTTTAGGGAACAAGTTCGGGATAATTCGATCACGCTCTTGCTCTGGTAAATTTCGGTTAAGGAGTTCATGTTTAAGTTAAGCGAGTCTTTAAGGATTTGTGATGTTGCAATATTTCTAATAAATAATAAAGTCACTAATAAAACACAAATTAAACAATCAAGTTATTATCTTTGTAAACAGTTCGCATGTTGTTAAGAATATCAAAGATGAGTACTATGTTTGATTTTTAGTAAATCAAACATTCTGCCCCATTTTAAAACACTTTCTCCTCAGAATTTTTGCCATCTCCTTGAAAATACAGTAGTATTCAGGTGAGTCGATGTTACACATTGTTAGTCAGAGAACAAATCGACGTCAAAGTAATATTTCCTGAATTAAGATATTTCAGAATACAGTTACTTCTCGGTTACAATTCAAATTAATTATGTTAAGCAATTATCAAAACTAACCAGTAATTAATTGGCAATAAAAACGAAAAATTCACTACGTGATTTCTTCAGCAAATACAAATCGTGTACAATCCTTTAAAATATCAGATATGCAATTTCGATTTATTTGCTCATTATAAAAATCCTATTGCTTTGAAGTGCACATCACGTTTTTCACAACGCACTCTCTACCTTAGTTTATTGATTTTTATGAACCAAAGTGAACAGTATTTAAACGGACAATAAGCACTGAGTGCGGGTTATTGTAGGGAGAAAGATATGCGTTCATTGCACATGTTTGAAAATGTGACGGAAGCTAAAATCTATTGAACCTACTTCTGTTAAACTGTTAAAAACACTATAAATGTATTTTTCCTGTATGTACCTTAAATGTGTTTTCGATGATTTTCTCTTCAATTTTTGTACTCACTCTCACTTCCAGTCAGTATTTATGCTATAATATTCCTCCACCTTTTCTTGCCCCTTTTTCTATTTTGTTTCAAAGCTATTTATCCGGATTTTTGCCGCTCATTATGGAACTTCAAGGACATTAATTGTTGAATTGAATAAAACAAACTCCAAACCATATATACACCCTACCATAATTGATGACCTTTGTCAGAGCCTCTGACTCAGAGGTCGTCGTCATGAGTCGGTCGGATTATCCAAACCAGCTAGAGTAAAACCTGCCTGAATTGCAAGCTCATCGGCATCATAATCGTGATTAGCGATCATGCTTTATCAACATCAAATTCATAATTAATCACGTGTCACCGTAACTAATGATTATTCCTCTCTATATAAACGTTTAAAGTTAAATTCATATCATGATTCATTTTCATAATTGTTTTCTCTTCATCTGTCATCAAATCAACATCAGTAAATGTAAGTAGACAAAGACAAGTCCAAATCTAGCTCTGTTCACATTTTTTACGCGCGAAACAGCATGCTCAACTTCATCTCAAAATGTGGTTGTGTGTACGCAGCTGTATTTCGCACGTGTTCACGTTCACAGTTTATGATCAATGTAAATATTTAGATTTTGGTTTTCAGCTTTACAACCACGCACACTAATGTGAACTTTAAAAAAACGATTTTATTATTTTAAAAAATATCTCAAATTCGTCATTCACTCTCTATAATGTATTTTTTAATTATTATAGATTTTGGTCAATAATAGTAAAGTTAATTTTTTACTTGGGGTGACAACCAACCACCGATCAGATCAGGTAAGATATATTTAAAATTAAACAGTGGCCTTCCTACTGCACCCAGGGGCAGGGGCCTGGAGCACACTTTTGCCATTGGGCCCCCGATTTTTGGATCTATGAATTTTGAGTATTTACTAAGCAAACGAATAGAAAGCTGATTTGTTCAATTTAGTAACTGTGTGTGTTTTAGCTTAAACGGGACATGTTTTGGCGAATCTGGAAATTAGCGTTCATTTGTTAAAGGACGTTATCGATCAATAGACGCTAATTTCCAGAATGTTTTCTAATTTAAATTCAATCTGCTGAAAGTCTGCAGGAATTTTTCTTTTCAGTACTTTCCGAAATTTTTCCCTTGCCAGACACTTTTTTGTGGTGATTCCATTTTTGCAGTTTGAATGCCAATGCTTTCGAACAGGAAAGAACTAATCTAATAATACAACTAAGCCGAACTCGCCAAATTAGATTTGTAGAGGGTGGGTGCCCCTATTGACTGATACTGATTATAAATAAGGCAAAAGTAAGAATGTGCTAACGGCGAGCGAAGCGAGCCAAAAATTTTTTGAGACATTAGCATTCTACTATAATTTAGTAGGCCCCAATTGTATATACCCGGCCATTTTCCAAAATATCTAGTACAAAATGAAAGACCCAGAGGGGCCTACGGCCCCTCGGGGCCTGGAGCGTACGCTCCAGATTCGCTCCATTGACGGCAGGCCCCTGCAGTATCGTCTATCTATTAAGTCGCTAAACATTGCGTTCTTTTACGCAACACATGAAAGAAAGTGCATCTCCCCATAATAAATTTGTTGCTGACGTTTAAATGAAATAGAACGACACGCTCTGCACATGGATTATGGAGAACCATCAAATGGATGATGTCATCTACGATAATGGAACTGTTGGCATTACTGCATCCGTTGTTATTGCTGACGTGTCTAAAAATCCAATCGGAATTGGTAGTAAACTGTTCATGGTGAACAAATCCACCATTTGGAGGGTAAGTAGAATTACCGATTATTTTTCCTTTCAAACATTAAACCATTTCATCATGTGGTTAAAATCTTCATGAACGGCAACTACAAATATTGCTTACGCAATTGCGAACAAACAAAGCCGTTAAGATTTATTGCGCATTATCATTTGTTTAAGAATTTATTATTCTGACGTCAAACCATTGACATATTTTTTTCCGACCAGAACATTAGCATCATTGGATCTTGCTTCATGTTCTTTGTGGATTCGTCAGAAACAGTTGTGCCAATCAACAATTAAAGGCAGACGACTTTTGGTAATTCGTTTTACAAAAGAATTTTTGATTTTACCACATCCACGCTTGATTTTGCTGAATTTCAGTTGAGATTTTACACCTAAATTCGTTACAACATGAATCTATTGCCAATTCAATTTTTCCTAGTTTTTCTAGCGTTCATAATTCTGTTTGCTACGGTATGTTTACTTAATTTTATTTTGCACTTGTTAAGGCGTTCTTGGACTAGTCTTTTGTTATTAATTTATTGCATTTTTTTTTCTTTTGCTAGACCGTGTCGGCAAAACGAAACGGAACAGGTGTGGCAGTCCCAGGGGGAGGAAGACGAAGGCGGTGAAAATGATTCGGCAAGGAAGGAAAGCATTCAAACACACCAAAAACGGCATGACTTACATGGAAACCTTTTGTTTTTTACTCTCTACTTCTTAATACCTATAACGTGGAAGTTCCATTAAAGCTTGTAAATTCAATGAAAATGCATGTGCATTTATTCACTAGTTTAGAATAGTAACACTAGCCTACCCTGCACTTTATTTTAAAAAGTAACTTATGGTTAGTTTTAAGTCCTTATTCGACTCGTTTGCAAAACGCCAAAAACAGAGATTTCCACTAATGCAAACCGGAAGTTTACCATACGTTGAGAATTAAATAAGGCCACATAACATTAAAATTCATTTTCAGATTCATATAGCACTTATTTGAAAACATCTGCACGGGACACGAAAGCAACAATAATTACATAACTGATTCTGAGTAATCAACGCTGCCTTGCCTTGGCCTATTCTCACAATCAGAAGTAATACAAGGGCGGCGAGAAGTAATACAGTATCTGTAACTTTCATTTATCCCTCTCACAAGGGAACATTTTAAAGTGCTCCCCCCTAATCGCATATGCCACTGATACTGTCTTAATCAGCTTTTACCAAGAACATCGTTTTCCTCGTGTTCGAAAAGGATAGCGTGCATAGCTTTTATGCCTCAACTCCTTAAGTCACAAATGGATGGGCATGCGCATAGCGGCACAAAGGTACATTTTGCAGACCTAATTTTGTCACCATTGAATTTCTCGTGGTCGAAAACCCCCAGTGTGCATATTTTCACATCGCAACTCGCGTTAGCACTCGCTGATGTTCCTGGTTAGTGCCGGTTACGAATCCGTTGTCGAAATAAGGGAGATATTTAAAACGAATTTAATTTTTATTTGTTATGAAAAAGGCTCCTTGATTTCGATGAGGATCGACATCACTTTGAGAATTTTGCATATCGCTGGCTTAACTTTTAAAGGAGCTATACGCAAATTATAAAAAATTCGAAAAGAGCCATACGAAAATTATAAAAAATTCGAAAGGAGCCATACGAAAATTATA
>JAHZMX010005469.1:0-10618 GCA_027743895.1 Seira musarum
ACATGACTGGCAATATTTTAATGAAATATTGGCCCACAACCATCAAATCTGAAATCGAAACAAAGTAGGTATGTTAGTGCAAAGTTCAATCCATCCATAGAATGGATGATGAATGACGTCACGATACATAGCAAAACATTCTTCGCATTGTCAGTCAATACAAATTTCATGAATAAAGTTAAATTTCGTACATACCTTTTTACAATAACCATCAATTTACACCTGAATCGGTATTAGTTATGTCATGTATGCCAAGCCAGATATTTTATAAGTTGTTACCAAACCTTCATTAAACCACAATCACATTTCCAGATTACGTAAAAACCATTGTATTTTGTAGACACTCGGTATATGAATTACGATATGTTTCGAGAAATACCTACATTTTCTATGATTTTAAATGTATTTTACATGACTAGACAATTACGAAAATCGTAAGCATTACCTACGCCATAGCCATACTCACATTGTTACATGAATAGATTGATTACCTGCCACATCACCGTATCACTTCATTCGACAGAGATGATGAGATGCTGCTTGAATTAAATCGAAAAATTCATCCCCCCTTCCACATTTGCATGGTGGATCAAGGCAAAACGTATCTTGGTCTTGGTCTTGGAAATGATCATGGTTTGCAATAACTACTACCATCCTACATTCCACCAAATCCAAGCCACAGCTAAAACCACGCGTAATTTCCAGTGTACCTAGTCAGCTAATTTTTGTAAGTATGCTTGAAGATTGTAAAAACCTCACAACTTGCAATCTGCTGGAAAGAGCCTAACAGATTTTAATAGCAATGAAACAGGAGGATTAAAGTGGACTGAACTTGAGCTCCACAGTAATTGCGATCAAAGCCACAATTGCAAAAAAAATCCAGAATAGCAAGGATGAATGCATGGATCTGACTACTGACTAGCCAACATCCAGGTGATAGGCAAATGTATATTATCTGCCTAAACTGGTTTTGCTTAAAATTCAAAACGTTTACATATGGAAAATGTGAAAAGGTTATCATTCCAACTTGATGATGCAAAAATTGCAACTTTGCTTAATTTAGTCAAGAAAAGTTGTCTTTACATGGTATTTACAATTGTCCAGCTCCAATCCATGACTCCAGAAGTTGCATGCAACATTTTCTTGTAGAAAAGGACAAGGACACCGAATTGAAGTTGGAAATCGTGAACAATGAGCAAAGATGGAAGTGAGAAAAAATACTTGAAGATTGAGAGCATAAAAATGTATTATTCTAAAACAGCAAAAACCGACACTCATGTTTGGGATGGGATTAAATAAATCGTGGAGCCATAGCCATTTTGAATTTGAACAAAGGCATGCATGCCCATCATCACCATGCATCATGTTTATGCTCAAGCTGTTTGCTTAGAAGTTACAGATGCCAAATGTGTGGAGCAAAGGGAACAAAAGAAAAGACAATTCTCAATGCTTGGGAAACCCTGAGACCGAGACATGGGATGACTTTGTTTGGTGAGTACAAAGTACAATATAATGAAATGAAAAATACAAAAGGGAGAAAGGGACAAGGACATATGGCCATGATCAAAGGTTAAGGTTTAAAAAAAATTAACATCGAAAAGAGAAAAAATCTTTACCTTTCTTAGGAGTTCCGTTCTTCCCCCCTCCTTTTTTATCGGACCTTGATTTCGGCATCTTGAATTTCGTCCGTTAAAATATTCTGCTCTCGTTTTTTTCCACGGGTTTTATTTGCCCCACCAAACAAATGAAAAGTTTCTGTATTCGTACTACGCACGAAGGGCTTTAAGGAAAAGTTTACAAAGGGGTAGTGGAATTAACGTTTCAAAATTTAAGTAAAGCAAAACCCACACAAAAATATAAAATGTTTGCTGAAGTAAGTGACGCGACGTGACGTGATTTGATTGCGATTTCTTCGAAAAAAGCTTCCAGCTTGTGCTTCTTCGTGCCCTACTTCTCCAGCTGGCTGGGGTGGTTAGATAGGATTCGTTCCTTTTAATAATAACTTTGCTTGTAGGGTTCCGGATAAAAAAGTCTATTTTTACACGCAAAAACAATTTTGGTTTGGAAATATGAAGAAAGAATATCTAAGTAAATCCGTGGGATGTGAGTTTTGTTCTAAAAATAACAGTCCGTTAAAATATTCTGCTCTCGTTTTTTTTCCACGGGTTTTATTTGCCCCACCAAACAAATGAAAAGTTTCTGTATTCGTACTACGCACGAAGGGCTTTAAGGAAAAGTTTACAAAGGGGTAGTGGGATTAACGTTTCAAAATTTAAGTAAAGCAAAACCCACACAAAAATATAAAATGTTTGCTGAAGTAAATGACGTGACGTGATTTGATTGCGATTTCTTCGAAAAAAGCTTCCAGCTTGTGCCCTACTTCTCCAGCTGGCTGGGATGGTTAGGTAGGATTCGTTCCTTTTAATAACTTTGCTTGTAGGATTCCGGATAAAAAAGTCTATTTTTACACACAAAAACAATTTTGGTTTGGAAATATGAAGAAAGAATATCTAAGTAAATCCGTGGGATGTGAGTTTTGTTCTAAAAATAACTCTTTTCCAGAGAAATTATATGTTTTAGTAGTTTCCACGATCAACTCAGATTAGATGTCAAAAAGAAAGTGTTCATTAATTTCGTTTCTGTTGCAGCTGCTGCAGATGAACGTAGAAAGAGAAGGCGTATGGTGAACAAACGTGAAGGCGATGATGATGACCTTTAAAAACAATACAGAAATAGAAACGGATTACGATTAATTATTAATTCAATGCATTCAAGACACAAATGAAATTATTAAAGAGAAAAGAATACGATTACAATTACAGAATTTTAAAACTAGAATGAATGAATATGAGTTTACAATAAGCATTCAATTCAAAGGCATATATGGCAATGACATAAAATGAGAATAAATGTTTTAAGAAAAAAATATTTTAATTAAATGTCAAAGTTCTAAACATATGCAATGCATCATGACAAAGGACACTGCTTTAATTAAAATCACTTCCTATTATGTCTACCTGGAAAAATGCCGTGTAAAAGCCAATGTACTATAAAGGTATGCTGCTGGAGAGGATAATTGAGCTTCACATTTCACGCCAAAATAAATTAAAACTTGATGAACATTTACATACGCTCGTGTAAAAGTAAATGTTTGGATGCACTCATGCACCACCTAAAAATTACAGTTGAAATTTCCACGAAAGAGTTTTAGTTATGCCCCACTTACTTCTATCCCGATTTCCATTCCAGGTAATAAAAAATGAATGAAGGTATCTGAACGCGGATATGATATGTGCGACTATGTGTATTCCAAATTCCAATGCGAAAACTAAAACCACATTAAATGAAACTAAAATACATCAACGACCACGACAGATAGGATTGTGACTGGCGTCATTGTCATTATCACAAATATAATCACACTCAACTGACACCACACTACTGACTAAAATATATTTCTGGTAGTACTAGTATTGCATTGGCATCTGCTAACAGCATCCGCACAAAACTGACTGACTGAAATGAATATAACGACCAGAGTTTATACTAACATTAAACATTCACCTGCTACATGCCAACACATCACACTGATCACACTCCTCACTCCTCTGTCTCTGATGAGATAACCCTCACATTATTGGAAAATGGAGAATAGGACAGGACAGGACGCGGACGGAAGAACAAGAATATCAACTTAACTTTAACCAATTAGTGCACTACCACTACGAACTTCGATACTACTTCTCCCTGTCAATCTAATTTTTTTATCCAGGACACGACAACTCTAAAAAAGGCCGATAGAAGCTGAAACTGCTTCCTGCTGGGATTTCATAATAAAAATGAACTACCCAAACACAAATTAAATGAAAAAGGATCATCTTGTGGAATGAACTGAGTCTCTTGAGTTTTTAGGTAGAGTAGAGTGATGTGATGATGATAAGAGAATGAAAAGAGATAACCCAATGACCAAAAAACCATACAAAAATGGTGCAATAATAGACATGCCTTTACTCACTAAAATTTCCATTCTCCTAAATACATATTTAAGCTTCACTACATTGACTGAGTAATTAGATTTCAAGCCTCTGTCCTACCACTTAACTTTAAGCATTTTTGCTGAGCCACTTCTTCCAAATCTATTTCTGACTTTATCGTCAAGTCGGGCTCCGGCTCACGGTTATCATAGATTTTACTCAAATTGCATCATTTGGTCATTTAGCAATTAAAGCAAATTATATTTTGTCTGCTGCTGGAATATATAAATAAATATGTATAGCTATTTTGCTTCCCACTATTCTGAACTGAACCTAAAACTAATCGGTCTGCAATGTAATTGTAATGTCATTCATTTCATTTTTATCATAATCTCCAATCTCTAGGTACATACATAGGTAATCTGAATATTCCCTAGCTCTTGCAAGATAACTGAAGTTAACCGGTTTCATCTAAATAATAAGTAAAGCTCAATTTTATAATTTCCATTTTGACATGAGACAGTTTGTACAAAGGAAGCCTGGAATCTCGCTTCGATTCAAACTTTCTTTGCTCAAAGGCAAGCCATCTGCTTTCCCTTAGTGATTTGAATAAAAACGAAAAGAAAATGAATGCAAAAAATAATAATCTCCCTCCTGTCAGTTTGATGAGAAAAATTAAGTTAAGTCCTTTTATGAAAAAAATTCCGGCCCGACCAGCAGTTGGAATTCCAAACTAAAGTTATAATTGTAAATGAATTTAGAAATGATGAATATTTCGAAAATCTGGAATTGGTTTGTGGGCAAGCCCCTCACACCCCAGCAAATCCTCCGGAAGAATCAGCGACTTATCAGAAAAGCCATGCGTGGCGTTGAGCGTGAAATCTACAATTTAGGGAAACAGGAGGAAAAGCAAGTCCAGGAGATCAAGAGAATGGCGCAAAAGAACCAACCTGAGATCGTCCGTGCCCTAGCGAATGACCTAGTTCGACTTCGAAGTCATATGAAGAAATTGCTAAAAATGAAGCAGAACTTGCAAGGAATTTCCATCCAACTCCAGACCTTAGAGACGCACCAAAGCATATCTCAAGCTGTGTACCAAGCGACCATCGCCCTTCGGGGCATGAATGCACAACTCAACCTGCCCAGGGTCAAAGATCATTTTGAAGGAGTTCGAGAAGCAAAATCATATCATGGAAATTAAAGACGAGATGATCAACGAGACCATGGATGATGTCACGGGTGTGGAGGAAGATGGAGAGGAAAGGTTAATGGTCATTTTCAAACGACCGTTACAGAGAGAGTTTACTTATTTTCACTTTTTTGGCATTTCCAGTGACGACATTGTAGCGCAAGTTCTTGATGAATTGGGACTGCAAATAGGGCAGGCGTTACCTGAAACACCGCATGACCCGAAATCGAAGACGGGAGCGAAAGCAGCAATTGTTGTGGGTGCAAAGGGATCAGAATCAAAGGTGTCCCAGACAGATGAGCTACTAGCGAGACTGGAGAATTTAAGGAAAAACTAGACCTAATCTACGCCTTATGCACTCCTACGCTCTAAATTACATACATAGTTTTCTAATAAAAAATACTTCTTTACCTGCTTCTGTTGATCCTTGTCCCGAGAATGTGAATTTTTCCAGAGCGTTGAAATAATTGTTTTCTCCAGAAAGAAAGGAAACTTAAGAAAAATAGAGCGGAAGGAGCAAGCTCCCCCTTTAAAAAATATATTTTTCTTGAATTGAAATCTAATTCAACAGTTAATTTTTTTAAACGTTTTTTTACAATTAATTTGGTCCGTTTTGAAGAACAAAAAATAAAAGTAAGTAATTAAAAACTAGAGTAAGAACTTAAAGAAAAATTATGAGGAATACTAAGGAAGAGTCTTGATCAAAAAAGTCTTTTAGCAAAACGCTCTTGTTGTTGAATAAAGCGTTTAGGATCTAACAGAGTCTTTCCTCCACGACATATAAAATTTTCGTTTAACCACCAACACTCACAACTAAAATCACCAACATTAAATTGTCCAGAAGATGAGGTATGTTTCGACGAAGACGAGAGTGCATTTGACCCGCCAGGAATAACTTCATGAGAGCTCTCGAACAAAAACGATGACGAAGATTCAGTTGAAGGGAACGAGGATAATGATTTCCGATTCACACAGAAGATCATTGCAATTTTTCACCTCGCAGTTTGAAGAAAAATGTTCAGAAATTTATTTTTTTTAATCGAGAAAACAGGAGACTTAAAAATTATTTTAATTATTTAATTGAATTTATATTTTTTGTTCACTTGCGAATTCTTTTCTATTTCTTTTGAATCGAATGAGACGCGTGTAGATCAAAATTCAAAGTGGTTTGATTTGTTTGGATTGGTTTTTCCGTAGATTTTATTTGAATCTTTGGTGGTTTATAAATAACCTTAACTTTTCTCTAGTTAGCGTTAATTAATACATTTGAGTGGAGTAATTAAATACATAGCCAACATGTAGTAAAATACCTAACGAAAGAACCTTATGGCGAGAATTCTGAATACAGAATGAAGAGTAGAGAGAACAGAAGAGCAGAGCTGAGCCTCATACAAAAATATCATAAAAGGAGTTGCTGTTTCGCTCCCATTTACGCTACATAGGAGGATAGGCTAATGTCTTGGGATTGTATACTACCACACGTGATATTTTTTGCTCGGCTAAATAGAAAATCCTTTTAGTTTGGAGGGCATATACCTCCTTGTGCTTTTAAAACAATTGTCTGGGTGAAAGCCAGAGTTAGGTAATTCGATAAATGTTTTTTTTTGACAACTGCAGTTTTCACCCCCTCAAAATTATTCAAACTTTTGGCATTGGGACAATGACGCAAACATGATCTAAAGCAACTTAGGTCGAATGGTAACCAGTCTCAAGCACTGTCCCACGAGAATACTTGTATTTCGGGGCATTGTGAACATTAGAACCGTCCTAGCAACTTGAGTTTGCATTTGCATAAGCATTTCTTAGAAAAGGATTATTGTTATTATACGGAAGTTTAAAATGTAATAATTAATGACTACTTTCTTCGACTACCGGCATTCTTCTTTCAAGACAGGAATTTTGATTACTCGTAGTCCTTTGTAAACTAACTTCTGTATTCTTCACCATTTTTCAAACGAGCTAACTTTAGGAAAAATCTAACGCTTAGATAATGTCTTTGTTTTTTATTTTGCGTGATACAACATATGTACTTTACTAGTTAGTTTCCCTGATTTTTTAAATTATTTTTGTTCTTCTTGACAGAAATGATGATGCGTAGAAGATAACTCTTACATTTATTGGTGCATTGAAGGTGCTTATAAGTAAATGTAACCTTTGACCTCCCCACTTTATTGTATCGATATCTTTAACAGTCTTCTAGTAATTGACCAACCCTGCATTTTGTACTTTGTACCCATCTCAGACTAAAAACGGTAAAGTAAAGCCAAAGAGGTCTATACATTTTTATGCCATTTCTCAAGGTAAAAATTTTTATAAAAAAAAGATGCCGATTGCGACTGTTGTAAGTTGTGTGNGTACCCATCTCAGACTAAAAACGGTAAAGTAAAGCCAAAGAGGTCTATACATTTTTATGCCATTTCTCAAGGTAAAAATTTTTATAAAAAAAAGATGCCGATTGCGACTGTTGTAAGTTGTGTGAGTGAGATGAAAATCATGAAATGCGTGGTACCATGCAAAGCCATGCGTTTTTCATGTGAATAAATCCTTAAACCTAGACAATGCAATCAAGCTACAGAGCTCAAGAAAAGATGGAGTTTGTATTAAAAGCTCGCCATCAGCTCTGAGAATTTCCTCATTCATTTGTAATTACTAAAACCTTAAACCTCAACCACATTAACCCATTCTGACTCAATTCAAGAAGACATGATATGATTGATAACTTGATAACAGCGATGCGATGAGTATTGAGCAACAAAATGTGCTATAGGAAATGCATGGGCCATTTAATTTAGTGCAGTTATTGTCTCACTTTGCCCCTAAATTGAAGGCACTATGACCGCCTAACTGAAATGCCTCAATTGTTTACACGTAAAATCGAGAAAGAAAGTTTTTTAAAAGATGTTTGAAGTTACTAAAATTAATTTGAAGACAGACATTCAAAATAAACTTCTCTAACAATTAATAGGGAAGTTGAAACAGGAAACATTTTCTGTTATTAAAATTAACAAAAAGTTACATCTTTTAATTTACAGGTTCCATTTGAAGTTGTTTTTACGAAGCTTTGCATTGGTACTTGGGGGGCATAGGTCCGCTATAAAATATTTTAAAATGGCAGTAGCATTAAATCTTAAAGACTTAGATGACTTTAAGCCGTATGTGGACAAAGCCGTCCAACGTTTCGTGAGGACTGAGTGAGCCAACCGTTGTGAACGCCGCAATATCTCTGTTAGCGTCCGGTGCGGATAAGATGCAGATAACGAGTAAGTTACGAACCCTTCATCCAAATCTTCGTGATCGTGCTCATAAGTTGACGGATACGATCTTTGAACTTGTAACGGAATATGAACAGTCTGCCCAAAAGATACAACAGAAAGCTGCAAAGAAACGGTAAATCATATACACAAAAATTTCTTGGAATTAATACTTAAATGGTCGTTGGTAAATATGACTTAGAGTTTTTAAACCTTAAACTGTTTATTTAGTGGACACGATCGAGAAATTAGTGAGGCAAAGGCACCCAAATCTACAAAGATGATGATGGAGGGTGGACCTTTGTCAGTAGCACAAATGCCTGATGGAATGAGTCCTGGTCAGTTGACAACCCTCCAAATTCGGGAAATGATGGCGAAAGCGCAACGTGACATCCTCGAGAGAAAACAGGCTATGGAAAAGATGGGAACTGCTGCCGTACTTCCTCCACCTGGAGTGATTGTTCCTCCTGTTGTTGTGCCGCAACCTGGAACCATGCCAATGCCTGGCTTGGATACTGATCTTGCAGGTATGGAATGACATTATATATCTACTTTTTTGTTTCAAAATGTTATTTAGTATAGACGTGTTGTAACTGTTTATTTTGTTTTGTGTTAGATATGGGTGAGAAAAAACGGCGATTAGCAGAACTCCAGGCCCAGATTCAAAACAAGTTGAAGCAAAAGGGTGGAGCTGAGCCAGGCACAACCCCCGAAGAGCAACTCGGTCAGTCGAAACCTGTGCCGCTATTATTAGACAATGAAGGTCGTGCAATTGATATGACTGGCAAGCAATTATTATTTCCCCAGCATCAGCCAACATTGAAAGCGAACATTCGGGCGCAAAAAAGGGCTGAGTTGAAGCAACAGGATAAGAAGCTCCTTGATGAGCCCGTGGTAAATAAATATTTTGATGAAAGGCTTGCTCCCACAACCATCCTCAAGAAGGGGGTCGAGAGGAAGAGGAAAGCTCTCAAGTTTAACGAGCCTGGGAAATACGTCCAATTGGCTCATAAACAACGTATGCAGGCGCAGCTCTCCAAACTCCAACAGGAAATTGCGGAGAAAGCTCGCAAAACCGGTATATCAACCGCTGCGAGATTGGCAAAGTTATCAGGAGTCACTGGTCCGACAGAAAAGCAAAAGGAATATATTCCACAGGTGGAATGGTGGGATTCAATCATTCTAGAAGATTCAGATAAAAACAGCAAAAAGGACTTACTCACATACGAAGCGGCGGTGAATGACGAAGCAGGAAGGAAAAGAAGATGAAGAAAATTGAGGAGGACGTCAGTTTGGGTGTTCACGTCAGCGTTTACAGAGTTGATTGCCTTGCAAACCAATCGAAACGATTTAAGGTGGACACAGTAGCCAAACAACTTCACATGACCGGTGCAGTCGTGATGTATAAGGAGTGTAATGTTCTGGTTGTCGAGGGTGGTCCAAAACAGCAGAAAAAATACAGGAGACTTGTGCTCCACAGGATTAAGTGGGATGAGGATATGGTGAAGGACAAGGAAGATGTTCCAAATAAATGTGTTCTGGTATGGGAAGGGATGACGAAGGAGAGGAACTTTAATGACTTTAAATTCAAGGCCTTGAAAACGGAGGAACAAGTCAGAGAATATTTTAAAAAGCATGGCGTTCAGCAATATTGGGATTTGGCATTGAGTGGCACGGTTCTGGAAACCGTAGGGGAAATGATATAAAAAAGGAATTAACATAGCATAAATTGGACGTTGGACATTTTATATTATTTATTTGTAGGCTAATTGGCAGTTAGCAGAAATATCATTGAAGTTAATATTTTTTTCTTTTAATTCATCGCAAAATACTACTCCGATGCTTGATGATAGATGATTAAATTTTTAAGTTATATCCTTATTAGATTCAAATGACATTTTTTTTCTTTATCCGTAATCAGGTTACTTGTAGTAGGATGTTAAATGTTTATTCGCCTTGTATGCGAGATAATTTGAAATCCGCCGTACCTTGATAGCTAGTGATTTAAATTTATGAAATCAATAAATGGTTACGTGCTTAATTTAATTTTCTCTTGATTTCTTGGACTGGACCTTTATAATTTTTATTGATTTATGGTAAAAAACGCATGATTTAGTTTGAGTGGAATAAATAAAACATTTGAAATATTTTTAAGATGAAAGCTGCCTTAATCATTCTGCACCAACGTTAAATAGACAAAGTCT
>JAHZMX010005471.1:850-11847 GCA_027743895.1 Seira musarum
GTAGATTGCCATTGAGTTACAAAAATCAATTCAGGGAATGCCATTGACGGTTAGATGACACCGGATTCGTAATCTACGCTACAAATTACCCCAGACTTGATATCTCACTTGTCGTAGTTCGCCTATCAGTTCATGAGCTTCCCTAGTTAGTAATTCAGAATTTTAATGAGAATTCATATTTACAAAAAAAGATAAAAGATTTTTAAAAAAGAATTATTTCCGAGGTGGACTCCTATTCTTTAATTGTACTCATCCGCAGTAATAAAATGAAAATTAATGAATCGGTAATAAAAAATTATATATTCTTTCGTTAATCATTTTGCAGTGCTTTCTTTTGTTAGAATAATTCCATTTTTTTCAAATGAGGGACTTAAGTATGTACTTCCACACGTTAGTAGTTTTAATTGAGATGTGTGTGATTTGTTTGTGTTTTAACAAGTAATTCAGAATTTTAGTTAGAATTCAAATTTACAAAAAAGATCAAAGATTTAAAAAAAAAGTAATTAAGAATTTGAATGACCATAAACATGAATGATTTTCAAAAGTGAATTACTCACACTCATCATCAGCACATCATGCATGAATACTACCCTGACATTTGACAAAAAAGTACCACATAAAGAAAAAAACGAGAAGCAATTAAAATTTTAAAAATAAATTGAATGAAAGGGAATAATTAATGAATGGATCAGAATAAAATTAATTGTTCTTATGTTGAAGTGAGTCCAAGACTAGTTGGCCATTCGCGAGTGTTGGTAGTAGAAGTGGGAACAGCCTCATTAACACTCCCATGTCGTGTACTCGGGTTGGAGAATCTAAGAAAAAGAAGACTACAAACAGGAGAAGAGGAGCATGATGATGATGATGATGATAACTCTGCAGTGACATGGACTGTGAACGGGAAACGTGTGTTGGGAGGTGGTGGTACAGTGTCTTTGAAGCCAGGACAGAGCTCACTCACGTTCTTCGGTGTGAAACGGGAGATGATGGGGAATTACTCGTGTCAGTTCAAGTATGCCACTGCTGCTAACAGGAAAGTAATCAACGGGATGGATCATTTCGTTTCTACATCATCATCGACATCATCAGTGGAGTTGAAGAGTCGGTTGACTTACACGGTCGTTGTTAGAGGTATTTACACCAGAGTTTTTTTTTTTGTATCGTATCGATTTTATCTTTTCTCTTTCAATCCAACACTGATTATGTATGTACTCGGAAAAGCTCTTTTTTTATTGTAATTGCTTTCTCTCTTGTCTTTTTAACTATTCCACGTTCAAATACGAGATAATAAAAACGAACATGACTCGAACAAGAGGAACAAGCATTTTTTTAAATTTAAACCGCAATTAAAAAATGTACAATTCTTGTAGGCCCACCATGTGCACCAACCCCAACGTATAGGTTACGGAACCGAGACATTTACATTTCATGGGCAACACAAGCGGAAATGATGATGGTGAACTCGACTTGTGGTGGTGGTAATGATACTCCTCAGGGATTCATCCTGTACTACCGGACGTTAGGGAGACGTTAGGGTCGATTCTGGATTGGCAGAAACTCGTTTTCAACCCGACCGTTCTCAACCATACGTTACGGGTACGTGCATACTTTTTCCAACCCGGTCTTTCATACCCAATTGATTTATACAATATTCAAGCGCACCCACTTCTTTCAAAAATGCATGGGGTTCTTTTTCTGTCAATTTATATATTTTTTTTCTTGACCAAGTATAAAATTTAAGTGAGTGGGTAAGTGGTGGATATGGGATAGTAGAAGAGTGAGAAACAAGTCACGATCCGTAGTTTTTTCTTGTAGCGATTTTGCAGTGGTTAAACTGCATCGTCCAACGTGAGTGTGAGTGGTGTCGCTATTTTTATTTTATGTGCTGCTGGGAAAGAGATAATAATGATAATAAAACGGAAACGATATATTCTCCTCTTCTTCAGAACACATATTTTTTTCTCCATGATCGAGTACTTTCAAATACACCAGTATGTGTGTTTTTTTTTATAGTTTTTTGGAGCATCAATGCTTTCACTTTTTTTGCAATATTTGGTTTCTTCTTCATACCCAAACATGAACACAGGTTTTTATGGTTTTTTCTCTTTTTTTAAGGTCATATGTAATCTGAGTTGTGTGTGCGTGTGGTGTTTATGTCTGAAAGCCATTTACTCTTACAAATCATTTTAATGCATCATTGCAGCGAATTTATTTGTAGATTTTTAAATATTGAGGCGTGATGGATAGGAGAAAAGAACAAAAGATTTACAACACTAAATTTGATTGAAAAAATATTTTTTTTCTCATGGTCAGAAAGAAAGAGAAAAAGAATTAGCGAAAAAGATGGAACTCAAATATTTCAAAAGAGCATCCAAGACCACTCTTGATTTTGGTGTTAAAAAATTCGCAATGAACTGATCTATCTGTGTACAAAATTCCGTGAGTGTTCTCGAATGCTTTCTTGAGATATTTACGTTTGGCTTGACTATGACTACCCAGCGTCTATGATTCCTTATTTGTAGAAAAAAAAGTCACCAAAACATTATTCTTGTTGTGTCATTAGGTTTAAAATTAAAAACAGAGCTTTATAAATATTGAGGAAATGATGAATAGGAGCAGGGAACAAAAGATTAACAAAACTAAAATTGGTTGAAAAAAAATATTTTGTTCTCATGGCCTGAAAGAAAGTTTGTAGAATTTGAGGAAAGTGTCCGTATGTAATTCAGGGGATGTTATGTGTGAGAAATAACCAATTTCCATCATGACACGTAGTCACGATAAAAAAGAGAAAGTGAAACTGGTGCGTCCAACGAAAATTTTTTTAAAGTGTTGCGAATAAATGTATGTAATATTGTTTGCACATGGTTATTTTTCTTTTTTGATATGTGTGCTTTTTATGGGGAGTTAACACGAGTGCAGAAAATGAGAGGAAATTTTACAACTTACACGTGATGTGGTTACGTGAAAGTTTAATTTTAACGGATGTATTCCTGAGTATAATTTGTTTAAAAACTTTTGACCAATGCACAAAAAAAACCCAACGAAAGTTAAAGTTTAATGAATGAGCGAAAGTTAAATGATTTAAATGAAATTTGTGTGTTGTAGTGGTTAAATTGCGGATCGATCCTGAACATGTACATGGTCTCGTTCAACGAGTATGGGTCAAGCAGTGACAGTCCATTGATGAGTGTTGTGGTGTCCCAGCAAGTCAACCAGTTCCCACCCGCTCATGTAATGATCGTCCCAAATATCACTTCCGTGATGCTTAACCTCTACCCACTCAACAGCAACTCTACTCATTACTGTCCTGTTGAGAAAATTTCTTTCATTCTAAAGGAACTTAGGTCGTCGTACGGTGATGGTGTGACAGGTTTTATAACATGCTCATCAGTTTCTATCTTTTTTTCCTCCCATACCCAATCAAAGTTTTTTTCTTTCTCCTGGAAATTCGTTTTTCTTTTTTTTTCTCGTTTAAAGAAAGTGAATAAGTTTTTTTTGTGGAAGTAAATCTGTAAAAAAATGATGATCGTTTTATTTTTGTGTTGGGTTTGTGTAGAGAAAGATGTAAAGTTCGAGTTCCGAAACGAGTATGAGATTGATGGGTTGAAGCATTCCACTCCCTACGAAATTGTCCTGACCGCTTTTGGATATTCTACTTCCAGGACTGGGGCATTCACTTTCACTACTCTCACTCTACATGGTGGTGAGTCTTTAACATTTCCTCAGAACCAAAACATCCTATTTTTTTTCTTTTTAAGATACATGGAGCACCGTAGTTATGGCATACACAAATGCATGGTTGTCTGTCCGTGTCTGTCCAACTTTTTTTTCTTTTACAACTTCTCGCATTTGCTAATGTTTTACGCGTTGCAGTTTTTATGAAAAGTAATTTACATTGGTTCATATTGAGTTTAGGATTTGTGAGCTTCAATGTTTAAAATTTAATGATGTAATTCTTTATATAACTGTCAATTGAGTACTATGACAACAATTTTTAATGAACTAATCAAATTTGGGCATGCATTTTCTTTCTACAATACGGATTAAGTACCTGCATGCGCATAACTTTTCTTGATCCTAGCGTTGTCATGGATATTCAACATTTTTACGAAATATATTTCTGTATTTTGTTTATCAACCAGACAATCGATTTTACTAAAATTTAAAAAGAAATTGTTGAGTCCTCATAGCCCAAACAAAGTTGTATGTAAGTTGCTTTCCAAACGAAATGACTTGAAAGAAAGTATGCAAATTTAGTAAAAAAAAGACGAAGAAAGGAGAAGGAGAGAGAAAAGTCGATCAATTTGTGTTCAGTGGTGTTGAAAATTCGTTTTCTTTCGGTTTTTTTTTGCAATTTTCTATAAAAAAAAAACTTCTACTGTTAAACAAGAATTGTATGTAAGATACTTTTTATTTTGAAGACAATCCCACGGAGGACATCCTGAGTACGCACAAAGTGACGAGTGAATTGGCTCCACTCTACAAGAAACTGAAGTTTGTGGTGCCGATAATAGGTTGGATCGGGTTGGCGTTGGCACTCTTGGCCACTGCTGCTGGAACATTCATATTCTGCTTGACAAGTCTGTCTATTAGTTTTCCTCACTATTTTTGTATACATTTTTATATATTCCCCCAAAATGACATGTATAGTCTATTGGAAGGAAAAAAATAACAATTTTTCTTTTCATTTGCTTGTGTGTTTCAAAAGAGAGGAGAAGGACCGGCAATTCATCATCATCGAAACTTATTCCGAGTCAGTACCAGTGCACTACTACCACCACCACTACCACTTCGTCAAATAATCCAAGGAAGAGCGTCTCTGACCACCACCACAACCATCAACAATATTACGGTACTTCTGGGATCGTTTCCCCAAACTGTGGTGAGTATCAAAATCAATTGGTTTTAATGCGTTTGACAATGTGAATTCCCAATCCAAAATAAAAATGTATTTTTTTAGGGATGGAAGATATATCCCCATACGCGACATTCCAGATATCGGACAAGAAGATGTTTAGTGATGAGATGAGTTTCAGCCAGGATATCGTCGTGTCCAAGTTCCATCCTGTGATGCATGGACTCCCAACGGGACAACAACATCGAAGTAGTGAGGATGGTGGTAGTAGTAGTGGAAAGTGGATGGATTCGTATCAACTCCACCGTGGTCGTTGTGATGATTCGGGGGATTCTGATGGTGGTTGTGATGAGTCTTCTTCTGAGAGGTATGCTGTGATCCCACCACCACCACTACAACAACAGCAGCAGCAGCAGCAGCAGCAGAGGGGTTCCAATGCGTATCAGCTCAGTCCTCAACAGCATCAGTTTGTCGCTTATCATGGTCATCATTTACTGCCGCCAAGTGACGGTGGTGGTGGTGGTGTGAAGCAGCATGATGATGGGTATTCTACAGTACCCAAAGGGACGATGATCAAGTGTCAACGTAGTAATAACTCTGGTGGTGGTGGGGAGTGTAGTGAGGAACAGCAGCAGCAGCAGATGAGGGGGAACTCTTCCACGAAAAATAGGTAATACCAATTTATATTTTTGGTATGTTTGGGTATTTTTCGTTTGATTTTTTTTCAGGTTTTTTAATTAGAAAATTGTTTTTCATGTTGGCATTTATTTAAGACTTGGAAATTTGGGGGAAAGACAATTTTAAATGGATTTTTTTTAAATTGTAAAGTTTACGTTGAAAAACATTTTTAAAAGGGATGAATTCAAAAAATTATTTTTAAACAATATGTAGGAGTATTAACGAGTTTTCCCCTAAATTTATTTTCTCTCTTTCTTTTATTCTCCACACAGACGGAGTCTGAAGAAGCCTGGGAAAACGTCGTCGTCGTCGAGTACGAGTACGAGCCAGCGGAAATCAGGATCGAGGAAGGGTTCAGATTATTCCATAGATGTATGATAATTAACAACGTTTATTACTCTGACCTGTGATGATTTTACAAAAAATAAAATAAACTGTGATGCTAACCTTGATTTTTTTCTTGGTAATAAAGTGGTTTTAAAACAATGTCGACTTTAAAAAATTTTCTTGTTTGGGGCAATGTGCAACAAGAGAGAGAGAAAAAGTGGAAGGAAATAGTGGAAGTCATCGATTAAAATAAAAATATTTCACATCCGTGTTCATCCATGAGAACATAATGTAGATGCTTCAGGAAGGATTTCATTAACTTTTTTTTGACATTTTTCTCCACGTGTTTAAGTTGGAAGGGGGGAGAAGTCATACACAAGACAGTATTGAAAACTGTGGGGGAGCATTGAGGCAGATGAAGATGAAATTATGCAAATATGTTTTTTTATTACCCAAATATTCGTACTTTCTTCCGACTCATATTTTGACTTTTTCCATCTTTCACCAAGTTTTTTTTTTCCACGCTATTCGCTTCCAAATGAATGAGTTCCGTACATCGATATTTAGTGAAGAAAATGAGAGCTGCGATCAAGAAAAAAATAATAATACACAAGTCGAAATATTATTATTGCTGCTGCACTGCACCACTACATGACATGGTTCCTTAATTACTCTAAACTCCTTCAGTTTTTTTTTTCTTTTTTAACGAAACGATGTTCAAAAAAAAGTAATGATGGTTATATACCACTGCGAGTTCATATTTTTCTTCTCCATTTTATTATTTTTTTAGTACTATTGCGTCCACACGCTGTTGAGACTTACTATATGTTCGGTGGTAGTGGCCTGGATTCAGAACATCGTACGAGAGAGATCTCTTGTAACCGGAAGTTAAGGTTCGCTGGGAGTAAAAATTGAGAGAAAGTCCAAGCCAGAATCGTTTTCTCTCTTTTTCCTTTGCCAAAAATACATGTGACTTCCTTTTCTGTTGCTTGATACTTCTAAATGGCCGCTGCAGTAGTAGTTTCTTCGTTGGATAATGTTTCTGCACCGTACATGATTCTGTGTCGGTTTTTTATTTTTTCAAATTTCGATGGTGGGGGTTTTATATATTTTCTCGATCAGGAAATTAACGTGTGTGGGTTTATGTATTTGCGGGGGAAAAATATATATTGGACATGGAGTGGTATGATAGTAAAATTGGAGTTGATGATGAGAGAGAAAGGTGGAATAGTGTGTTCCGTTAGTTTTAATGAAAACGTAGATGTTTCTTTTTTAAAAAGTTAAATATATCTGGCTAATCACGATACGAAAAGTGGGCAATTACTTTAGATAATAATAATGATGATGATGATGATGGGAAAAAAGTAATTAGTCCTCATCCGATTTGAGAGAGACAATTGAGTGTAGTGTGAAAAAGGTTGGAGGAAATTGCTTACAGATTTTTCTTTTTGTAATTCTATTTTGTTGGGTATGCCAAGTCAGGAAATAAGTTGACTCTACTTCTGCCACGGACCTGAGTGCTTATGCTTATGTATTATTATTCGATTTCGATTGGATTTGTCTGTCTGTCTGTGCTGATGCTGATGATTGAAGTTTTTGAATAAGCAGGAACAAAATTTTCGTCCACAATTTGGAATGGTGGGGATTTTAGTGGTCTGGAATTAACGGTAGGGTCAAAGGTTGAAGTGAATTTTTTTTTGAAAGAAACATAATAGGACTTGTGATGGCTTGTTGGAAACATCTTTTAAAACTGTTACATTATAATTTTCAAAATTTTCTAATTAGAAGTTGTTAAAAATTTATTTTGATTGCTGATTCGGTAGCCCTCTTTACACAAGTTAAAAAAAAACGTGCGGTCACAGTGTTCACATGAGGAAACATGGAGAAAGAAACAACTTTTTTTTATCAGATTCAGGAAATTCTTATTCAGGAAATTTTTTATACTTCTCTTTCAGCGGTTCTTATTCAGCTACGTTCCCAACGACTTTTACTAATTTCAATTTTTTTTTTTGAGGATGATTGCCAAAGATAATAACGTAGTGTGTCGTGAGCTTTTGTGAATTAAGGAAATCCAAGAAAAAAGCCGAATTCTTCTACTGCCAAGTTCAATAGAAAAAGTCAAATTGAGGAAATTGTAAAGAATATTCATCGTAGCTTGAACAAACGTTTTGTTAGAAAATCTTAATTTTTTTTTTCAAAATCCATTTGCATGATTTTGATTTAAAAAAAAAAGCAAACTGAAATGGTTATTTGTTAATTACGGGAAGGTATCTGGTATATCAATTCGGATGTCTTAAACGGATATTTTTTTGTCATTTTGTATGTCATTTCTATTTCATTCACACACGACATTAGTTTAACGGTGCCAGCTACGCGTGCATAATCGAATCCGTTATCGTTACGAATTCAAGTATTTAACGGATATTTTACCCAAAGTATCGCAGATGTTTTGTTTTGATCCATTGTACCTGTAATCAACTAAACGAACAGAATCAATCGATCAATTAAAATTGCCAAAAAAAAAATCACCGAAACTTTAACATTGGGAAAATCTGTGCAATGAATTTTTTTTATGTCGGTTTGCTGACAAAAGTAAATCCATTTAATTAATTAAAGTTTGCTATACGTTGTTTCTTTTTACCCTCATTATAATTGTATGTCATTACTTCTGCAATATCACATGCAATTATGTAAAGGTTATGGTAAAATGGGCAGAAGAAAATGAACTTAAAGTTTGGAATATTCCAGTGGATCAGTGGGTAACTTGAGACATCTGCTCCAGATCGCAGTATTTATTTATTTTTATTCAATAGAGTCCAGAAAAAGGGGGTACATATCTATCCTAATAATGCTAGAAAATTACTAAATTTTTGCGAATTTCCCTATCCAGCTAATGTTCAATTTCAAATATCCCCCGGTTCTGCGGTCCCTCAATAGAGTCTGATTTTACCTGCAAAAAAAAAAAACTGGTGAAAGTTATCGTAACATTGGCTCGTAATATTAACAAAAACGCACAGCTTCAAAAAATAAACTAAAAAGAACATTCAGTTTAATACGTGTGCTTAGGAATGATAACCCCTTTTTACCCCATCCAAAATTTATTATTATTATTTTTTAGCAAATTAAGATTAATTTCTGATGAAATCCGTATTTTATCCATTCTGAATCCATAAGGGAGTTAGTAAAGAATGACTCGTCTGGGAATTTCTACTGCAAAATATAGATGCTCTCTTTTCAAACTTTCTAACGTATTTAGCGGGAGAGAGAAAAAAGTGTTTGTGAAAAGAACCTCATCCCTTGGCTCTCGTCCATATTTATTATTATTATCAAAATCTTTTACTCGGAGAGAGAAAAAAAAAGTTTTTAGTTTTTGCGCTCGTGTGCAACATCATTTTTATTCTTTTCCATTTTTTTGGGTTTAAAAAAAACTTCTTTTTTCTCCTTTTCTGGAGAGATTACAGATGACTTTGATAGCGGAAGAGGTGGCAGAGGTTGGGAAAAAAAGGGGGAAAACCATGCTTAAGGGAAAATTATTTTGATAACGATGATGGATGGAGGAATGAGGTTTTGTTTTTTTCTATAATTAAATCCTATTCGGTCTTGTTTTTTAAAAAATGAATTGGCGAATTGTTTAAAATTAAGTCAAGTATAGTTTTGGAACGGGGGGTTTTTTAAAATTGATTTTCAATATTTTCATTGCATTTCAATACAAATTTTGTTGGAGGGATGCTGTAAATTTGTCCGCAAAAACAGCTTTTCTTTTGGGATGACATATGGTATCGCCCATTTCCCTCCTTTGACAGTTGCTTTACCTAATGGAAATATTTGTCCCCTCGCATTTTTATTGCATTCTTCAGTTATGTACGTGTTGGGGAACTCGAACGTGCTATTTTGCAAATTATGTTATTTTTATTTCTTAAAGTTTAGAAAAAATTTTTGAACGACAATAGCCTATTTTTTTTGGAAAGTGATTAATGCCTTAAGGGGCAAGTGTCTCAAGGGCAAACGTCCAAAGTGGTAAACGTCCATAAGGGACAACTGTCGACAAAGGTAAATTAGTTGGGGCAAGTATCCAAAGTGGTAAATGTTTATTGGGGTAATTAAACCAAGGGGCAAAATGGGTAGAATCACATGCCATAAGTATGCAGAGAACGTTAAATGGGGAATTTATGAATAGCTTTCAAAAATTATAAGGGTCTAGTAAGGGGGTTCCTTAAGAGCGTGGGAAAATTTCAGAAAATAAAAGTTACTACGAAAAGTTTTTTTTTTCAAAGCCGCGCTAGTGCTAAATATCATTCTATATGAGTGTGAATGGGTGAAAGTAGTGTGTACAAAAAGTTGCAAACTACTTAAGATACTTCTGACTGAAAGTTAGTGTATATACAAAATGATTTAAAAATAATATAAAATTGGCATACAGAAATGTAAAGAGTAATTATAACACCCGATCGTTGTGCTCTCTCGCTTTCACGTTATAAAAAAAAATCCATCTCCTTATTTTTTTTCGTCCGAATTCATCTCGTTTTCTCCAGAAAGTTTTTTCTCAAACAAGGGCAGTAATAACAAAAGTGTATAGTTTCTCGTGATCATCGTCAGGCATTTTATTATTTCCTTTAAAAAAAAAAACGTATTCAGTTTTCAGCACTTTTTTGTGAATATAACGTTTCTGCAATAGGGAATATATATATTTTATTTTGTTTTTTTAATGCTTACAATTTGACCTCAAACTGAAACTTTTAAACTTTTTTCTTCTTTTTTTTGTATGTATCGAAAAAATGGGTGGGGATAAGTAGTAGTTTGGATCCTTTTTCCGAGTGTATAAGTTTGTTTTCTTTGTTTCGTAGAAGGAAATACTCGAAATCGAACATCTGCCAAAAATAATTCTATCTTGATATAATGCAAATTCAGAATCTCCAACTTTTTTTTAAACAATACGATCCAGTTTTTTTTTCATGACGATGCTCCTGTTCCTTATCTGTTTCACTCAAGCCACTTACTGAAAACTGTCTTACTTTTTTAAGGGATATTTGCATTGCATCCACTCAACTTTTTTTTCCGGATGGAAACGATCCAAAGTTGTTAGGGATTTCCTATTTAAAAAAAAAATACTCTTCCCTAAATACACAGTGCAAAAAAA
>JAHZMX010005472.1:0-12752 GCA_027743895.1 Seira musarum
CACGTAGGGCATATATTCAACACCAAATAAGGTTCTATCAAAATCCGTGCCATGAACTAGCAGGGTCATGATTCCAAGTCCCAACAAAATTATATACGCTTTTTCAGATTGGAACCTCATGGTATTGGGTACATGTAATTACTTTCAGAAAATATGGAGAATTTCAAAGATGCTATCTTGAAAACTTACTATATCGTACTGATTTGAATTCATCAAACAAAGTTTTGTGATGACTTCATTTTTGTCAAACCGCATCATACAATATAGGGGTCGGAGTTGATTTCCGTTGTTGTTGGTTTTGATCATTTTATGAATTTTGCAAAAAGGAAAAATATTTTAGAAGCTCTTGTGCTACAGCTGCCAATGCAAGAACGTGGAAGATCGGATGTGGTGACTATAGGATGGTAGGATCCATGGCTTCCAACCAAGTATGTTTACCAGGTCCGTTTAGAAGCAATGTTTACTCATCGCAAGCATATTCAGAACAGACCTAATTTCGAGCCACAAAGATTTCGATTTATACGAGATTTTGACTCAAATTAAGTGCAAGGGCGCGTGTCCAATAAACTGAAAAAATTTTCATGAGTAAATTTTGATGGAGATGATGAATTTTGATGCAATACAATGAATGCTTTCTGAGTCAATTAATGGAATTTGGAAGACTTGAATCTTTTTGAGACATTACAATATTCCAAAATGTAGAGAAATAAGCTTTGATGCGAATATTTCTCTGGGGTGATGTGAGCTCAGATGGGAATTTTATGGAAATAACCAAGAAAACTAACTTTGTAAATATTGGAGAAACAGATCAGATTAACTATTTATTACTGGTTTGATATGACGTGCGAGCTGCTTAGCCAACACGTGGGTTTGCAGAGTGATTACGAATTAATTATGGATGAGATGATTTGCTCAAGAATTACTTGTAGTTAAGTAGGTAGCTAACTTATTTACAAATTAATAAGGGAAAATAATGCTGTATGACATTAGCACTTGGAGAAAGAAACATTGAGAAGAAATGATATTCTGCCGTCATCTTGACAAAACCAACACTATTTAATCCTTTCCTCAGCTACATCGCTTCTCTGTAGTCGTAGCTGTTAAAAGTTGTATTACTTATCGTTAGCTGATTTTGTGGTACCGGTGGCGGCACTGGTTCATTATTTGATTAAATAATGAATATTGGTAACTAGCGTATACTTTATCGCTATCTAAAGTTTAATTAAAACTAAGTAAAAATAGCATTTTTAATTATCGAGATATGAAATTATTGATGTGATCAAAATCAAAACTTATTTAAAGGGCTTAGTTATACTTACGATACAAAAAATACCTAATATTTAATTGCAGTTAATTAAAAAGGTATTCCTGTATAAATGAATTCAGCCAGAAAATCTGAAATTAGTTTTTTATGTGTTTTGTTTTTGTTTTCATACCCACATCGTACTTAAATTAAAATGGTAACGTTGTTGTATTGTGGATAAGCCAACACTAAATATTAATTATCTCTAGGAGACCTAAGTTTGAGGTACTGACAATAACCGAAGTCAGCGTAACATTTACCCACTGAAGTCTGAAATTATTTTTGATTAGTCTAGCCTGCCTCCTTACAGAGTGGCATAACTCTTCTGGCGGTTGCTGTTTTAGACACCAACGTAATTCAAAACAATATATTTTTTTAATCCTTGTCATCACCTCAAACCGTCGCGTACAATAAACGTGCATTTGAGAATCAACATCCAAATAAGTGTAAAACCCTGACAATTAAATTCTATTTTGCTAAGGATCAAATTAACACCAGCGCTTCCATAAAGGTTATTTTGCAAACAAGTCATTAAATTGTACGGCAAAATTTAAGTTGCACTTACTGTAATCAAAAGTACAAGGAAATATTTTTTAACACTGCTAAAACTCACTTCACTGAAAAAAATGCTGATCGAGTGTGGACTAATAGAAGAATTTTTAAAATTGCTCTCAACCTTCTACTACTCCACTGGAACAAAATCAGCTCCAAAACTCTCAATAAAGAGAAGACCTTTCATTATATCCATATCAATTTCGTTGATGTATTTAATCGGTGGAATAATTGATTTTGGGATTTATCTCTTTTGGAAACAACGAAAACCACATATAACACTGTTAGCTCTTTTGTTGTGGCTCCTTTGCTTAACAACTGCATGCCTTGCTAAATGTGTGATACCGAATCGTGACGCATGCAACGGGATCCTACATGGGCTTATAAAAATTGAAAAGCGATTTTCTAAAAGCCCTCGTCAAGAGGATAAGAAAAGGTTGCTGCTGTTAAAGCGTACGGTAAAGTTGTTACAGCCAGGCTTGCATTACATTTTTCCTTTAGCATCTTCAATCTGCTGCATTCTGTTACCTCAACTGCCAATCCATGCGTTCTCACTTCCAACGTTCGAGCCAATCAAGCGCTTTTTGAGACTTTTCACAAGACCATTCTCATGTGGAATTCAGTTGATGGTTGAGACAACATTCGGATTCCTTATCAACCTGGTTTTGTATTCCATCACATGTCGAAACGCAGTCATTGTGGTCGCCTTTCAATTCATCGGTTGCGGGGGTGTTACAGTTGCCTTATCGGTTTTTAAATCCCAGCTAATCAACGGGATAAAGACCAACTACAAGCGTCAAAGATGTTTCTTGCTCTACAGAGAGATCCAGGTCATCATGAAATTGATGAATGAAGTATTTAGCGCTGGTCTATCTTCTGTCTTGATTCCGGTGTTGGGTTGCCAGATTATTGCTGCCGTTAGCTTAATACGTGGAGATATTTACAAATCGAATGACTCGACGACCAGATTGATGATACAGAGTTTTCTCCTTAACAGTTTACTGACATGCGCTATGGGAGTGGTGTTTGCTTACGGCATAGCAGCAGAAGTTTATGAAAGATCAAAACGGGTTTCATTCGAATTAAGGAAGATGCGAGGAAATTTTAATAAGGTTCAGCTAAAACAAATCAATTCGTTTCCAATTGTAAGGATATATTTCGGAAATACAAGCAATTTTGTCGAGAAAATCTCGACCATTGTCTTTGAGTTGTTTGTAGTCGAACGTGTCGTCGATATTTTGTTGATAATGAATCGGTAATTGATTTATCTGTAGCATTATAAACATCGGGGTCAATTGACACTCCTGAGTTAGTGTACGTAAATAAAATCTAAGGTTGGTAGTGTGAGCACGCTAAAGTGGGGAATGAAAATAGAGTAGGAATATTTTCTTGGGATAAATTTAAGTAATAGGTGTAATTTTCTTTCGGATGCTCAAAATCCGAGATCAAGAATGAGTTTAATTAAATTAATTTGCAATTTTCAAATAATACAATTATTCTGTATTCGAATATACTTTTTCAAATAAATAATATGAAAATATTTAGTTATGATTCGCTTTAAATACATTCGCATAGAAAAATTTTCTTTTCGCTCCCTTTACCTGTGAACGAGCTAGAAGTAAACAGCAATACATGTAAAGAAAAAGCATAGATAATTTTAAAGCAACCAAAACTAATAAATTCTTTATAAAACTTCAGACTGTTTGTGAAAATTCAAACTTTTTTATACTTTGATTAACTCTCAGCTTCAGTGCAAAGGCCTAAACTGGGAAATAAAAGACGAATGATCCCGAAAACGGAGGTAAGAGACTAATGGGAAATTCTCAAATTTGCGGTGAGTCCTAGGGCTAATTAAACAGGCGCAAAGCGTATAAATTTGTCCATTTTGTTTCAAAAAGAAAAATTAGAATGCAAATTCCCGAAAGCTCAGCAAGCAACACGAATACTAATCTCAACTCCTCCATTTTAGCTCGGGCATCATATTTAATCTGGGTTATCCATTGCGGAATTACCAGTTCCTTGGACTAGTTCCCTCTTTGAATATTTTTCGTTGTATTGCACAACAAAGCTAAACATCCATCCGTTATTCTCATTGTTTCTGTCAAATCCTCTTAAATTGGGTACATCCGCGATCATACCAGCCCACTTTTCAAGAAATGTAGAAATTCCAGCTTCAATTAAAGCTGAAACTTTTTCGTGTATATAATCTGTGAGGAAATGCTCCCCAACGGAGTACCATGTTGCCAAATTTGGCAAGATCTCTGGCTCATTAATGGATTTAAAAATTGTGCGTGGTGTTAGCGCAACAATTTCAAGCGGAATAAACGAATTATAGATCCCCGGATAAAAAATTACTAATCTTTTTGAAGTAGGACATAATTTCTTTTTTCTTGGTTTGCTCAATTGATTACATTCCAGCGAGGTTTCATCAGAAATGCTTTGGATTGTCTGAAATGATTTTCCCACTGATAATCCCAGGTCAATAAGTTGTGTATAGATGTCTGGGATTTTACCATTGTAAGTTTTCATGGATGCAACAGTTTCTTCCAATTGAGATTTACTACCGGGTAAGAAAATTATTAATGAATTGCCTCGGATCAAATCGTTCTTACTCTTCGGAAGATTTTCTAAAGTGGCTGGAGTCGATAGATCGGTGTACATTGAGAACGTATAATAATTCCTGTGTCAAACCATAAAAAATTGTTATTTTTATGATGAGCGGATTATGAATGCAGTAAAAATCTGATGGTGGCGTGGCTTAGGTTTCAAGATGTTTTAATAGGAGTGGACTTTATACAAAAGTATTGGCTGGTTAAGAGTGCACTAACGATAAGTATTTTAGGGCAGGAAAACAATGATTGTGGAACTTCCATCTGCCTTATCAATTTTTAACTGCATTCATGATCCAAATGTTTTCGGTTGACTGTTTTGTTATTCATTCATACCTAACAATAAACCCGGAAAAGATCCATGCCAAGAGAATAACACCAATTCTTTTTCCACGGGCTATTTTGTGATGATCTTGTTCAAATAAAGTTGAAAACATCCAAAACCCCCATTCGGAAGTATGATCCATAAAATTTAATGTAAAAAAACAAATGATTGAAACTAATGCAAACGTTATCCAAACAACGAAATGAAAAGGTTTAAAAAACTTTATGAGATCCATTGGAATCCTATTTTGTATTTCTGTTACACCCATAACCAAGACATATCTTATTCCCATCCATCTTGAACCAGAGGCAAAGAACTTCACACCAAATAAATCAGACATTTCAAAATCAACGTTCGCCATTATCCCGAGTGATTCATAAGAGGTACAATTTTTAACGGTTAAAATGTACCATTTGATGCAGTCAATGTGAAATCGTAAATTTTCGGTCAAACACTGTGCCTTCGCCAATAAGGTTTCGAGGAGGACAATAGTCCAAGAGTTCGTCCATATCATTTTGCCCAGCCTGTACAAATTGTCCAAAATCATTCCATTTACTGTTAAGGTTCACGTCCATCCAGGTTTTTTCAACGGTTTCCAAATATTCAATTTCGTCGATGAATGCTTTCAGTCTGAATGTTTTAAAGAGTGGATAACTGCTTTCGTATGGCCATTTAGGACAAGTATAGCATGCAACCATGAAGTTTAGCTTCCGCATTGTGAAACCTACTGCAAAAAATTTTGAGCCTCCAAAAGAATTTGGCAACACAAGCTGAAGTGTATTTAATGAAATATCTGAACAATTTCCGAAGTTGATGAAAGCCAAAACATAGCTAGGAATTGTCTTCCTGGCATTGACTTGCAATGGTGTAGGATCCTCATCAAAAATATTTAATGTGACATGGTTGACTTGTGTCACCCGCAAAAGAGAACTTGAACTCGGAAGCAAAATGAGAATTGTACAGACTTTACTCAATCTAAGCTTCGCAAAAACGTGCGAGTAAGGGGCAAGGTGATACTTTTTGAACCAGTCATTCATTTCACCTTGTGACGATATGTTGGTCGGGCATTTCCCCGAAAAATAGCTGCTATGAGCAGTTACACTAGCCAATTTGGAATTCCAAACATGTAACATTAAGTCAATCTCTTTTATTTCATTCAAATTGGACACGCTTCCTTGACGTAAGAACAATGTACAGTTTTTAAATAGACTTAAGTGAGTCAGCAGAGCATTCTCGAATGCGTTTTTCGGATTCAAAAGAGAAAGTAGGGCGAGTTTAAAATGAAAACAATATTGTTAGTCCAACTTGAAGTGCCGCGATCCTTTTAAACACATTCATTCTGAATTCACTAGCTTAAAAATTAAGAATACTTTTGTTTTAATTTGTAAAAATTCCAACGGTAAGGACTGAATGTCAGTGATCGCACACGACGTTACTATTTTTCGACCCATTAAATAAGAAAATATTGTTTTACCGCATAATGTGCATTCATTTTGTTGAACTGAAGAATTGAATACGATGTGAATTATGTAGCGGTACGTAAGTACTTAAGTAATTCAAGTTAGTCCTAAGTGTCATTTAGGAGCATTCATTTATATTTTGATTGTTTTAGGTGAAAAGACAAATACATCCATTCCATAATGAAAGTTGTTAGGATTGAAAGAATGAGGTTATTAAAAAGTTATGCGTAGTCCTCTTTTGAAAATTATCATCTGCGCAAACGGACTAGATAATCTCAAAAGTACTAGCTTCGCCCTGCTCGCAGCTACATAATAACTCGTTCATTGAATTGTGTCTTTACTTTCAAACGGCCCGTAATATCATAACATCATTAAAGAGTAGTATGTTCTGATGACGCTTCCTCACAAGTGCATTGTCAAAACTCGTTCAACAACGGGATGAAGTGCATCGGCTACAGTCTACGTCAATGCCAATACTTAGATTTCCCAAATATCGAAAACACTTCACACATTTTCATGACACATGTAAACAAATATTGATGGGTTCTGATAAAATAAGATTGTATTTTGGAATTATAATTAATGCAGCAAACAAGAATAATTCTTGGATTGAGCTCTCAATCACCTCTCCAAATTCTGAAAATCGTGTCAAGCTAGTATCAAATATTGCTTAGCACAGTACATATACGCGTAATTGATGGTTTTAAAGCTTTCCACAGTTACGATAATTTGGGAAGCATTGGAACAACATGTGGCATTTTAAATGTTTGTGACAGGCACTACTTAAAGAATAGCATCATGAAGAATTTAACTACTTACTTGACCTTCATTAAACGTCTCAAAGTACCCCAAAGTAGGTTATGTATTGTAATCTTTTCTTTATTGAATTTTCTAGGGTAACATGATGGCCGGGAATGTGGGAACACCGGATATATTACTTCGCGAGATTATTTTTTCTTGAAATAATAAGGTGAGCTTGGAACGATACCCCTAAGAAGTTGTATATCTGAAGCTTTAGGCGGTCCTCTTACTGGAGGTTGGACAAGTCCCCCCTGAGACCTCGATCTTGGGAAAAGCTCGCCTCGGTATTCGTGGCAATTTATAAATGGATTTAGATCGACCATGTTGTTTTGCTTGAAACCGAGCGATCTCAAGTGGACTTGGATCGCCCCTAGATCGTATTCTGAAAAGTCCTTTGTGGTGAACACGGCAAATGTGCGGAGTCCGTTATCTAAACAGAATTCAAAGGCGACGTACGAAATGTTGTCCGACAGGATTATGGACGCGGTTCCTGCTGATCCACCTGAGAAAATTATAATAATTTTTAAAAATCGTTTTGTATGCATTTACACATTATTCAAATATACTGAATGTGATATTAAACGATTCTTATTTGGTTTTCTCAAAAACAAAGGAATTTATGAATCATTCAATTTGACAAAAAATATAATTATCAAACCTGCTGGACCATGGGGAAACGTGACACGAAAAAGTTTTGGGATATTTGTTTTATCCATTCTCAAATTGATCGACTTCGCTCCGTATCCAGTTGTATTAGTCACAGTCCATTTATTGAGTCGATCTACAGTAAAGCAGGACTCCTTCCAATGGTTTCGGTTAAAGTCGTAGAATCCATTTGTTTGAAACAGATTCAAAGCCATCAGGTAAATATGGAGTTTGCTTGCGAGGCGGATGTTCCACTTGGGGAATAGTTCTTTACTATCCACTAGCTCTTCCTTTAAAAAATTAATTTTCAGAAAATTAGAAAGCAATTACTAAATTAAAAATTTCAAATTCTTCAATCCTACCCATCCTTCCTTATATTCCTGCGTTATAAAATTCGCGGAACAAGTTTCAACAAAACCCCAAAGCTCTTCCTGGTTTGGAGGCGGTGGTGGCGGTTGAGTAGGACGTTCCCATCCAGGCGTTGGTTTAGGTGTTTCAGGTCGGGCCCACCCTGAATTAGTATTTGGCACTACAGGCTTCTGTGGTCGAAGGAGTCGAGGTGGAGGGGGAGGTTGATGAGGCTCTTCCTCATATACAAGTCGGCATCGTCTCGTACTAAAAATGCCTCCGCAGGGCGACTGCCACCCCCCAGCCGCTAGAGATGCAACTCCAAAAAGGATTGCTAGCGAAAGGAAAATACAAGAATGGCCCATGACCATGATTCTATTTGGAAAAATGATCTAGATTTCATGTTAAAGAAAAGTTTATATACCCTCAAGTAGGTACGTAGCAATACCTAATTTGATTTCCCAGAAACAAATAATTTTATTTTGTTACACATCCAGTACTGGAACAGTGTCCAACATATCAAAATATCCAACATTCAAGTATCAAATAATACGGTGGCTATTTTTTCTTCTGTGTCGCATTCCCACTTCTAGAAAAAAACGATAAGATGTAACAGATTTTTTTAAAAAGATTTATTGCTACTTTGGTAACAAGAAAAAGAAAAAATAGCACGTGTTCATTTGTCTAGTCTGTGGGCTAGTTCCATTTTGGATTGAATGATGCTATTTTTTATGTTGTGGGCCGTGGCTTGGGCTATTCAGGAACTGATGAGATGGCAAGAGCAAGTCCCATAACATATTTTTAGAAATGCAATAGTAATGGAACTTGCCACGTACTCTTCTGCGTTGTTTGGTCTGTAATAAAAGTAATAATGTTTAATCACCATGCATCCACTTGAATTACTATTTAAGGATGACAACTTTTTATGAAAGAGATGAACGCTTTTTGTCTTAGTTGACAAAGATATCGCGTAAAGGTTTATGCTAAAAGATAAAGTGAAACCCACCACAGAATCATGAATTGGGCTCCTCGGTTCACGGAATGCAACAAAGTATTTTTGTATTTCGTAACGACAAAGCCAGAAATAAAAAAGTAGTCTCATTGCAAACGTGAAACAATATTATTAGAAAATTAGAACTGTAGTTGGATATGTAGATATGTAAAAAGCTTTTGATTAAAAGTATCAGAAAACTACTTTTTACTAGATATTATGAAACTAGAGGCTGTGGAATTGCCCATTCCGATACTTGCCTTTAGCCTGGTACTTAATTACAACTACATTGTACTTGTCTCCTCTGAAGTGGCTAATTTTAGATCGGATGAAAGACTGGTTTTGGTTTCGGTGACTGCTTTGTCTGGACCTTCAAATGTGTTCTCTGACATGAAAATCTTCTAGAAGCGGTTAGATTAGTAAAGCTACATTCCTAGCTAATTTTAATGACTGCGTACCTATATATATGACATTACTATTTGAACTACTTGGAAGAGGACCACTTTTTATTTGATGCAGATCTGTAAGCTGAAACGTAATAAATGCCACATTTTGCCATGTAGTCTTGGAGGGTGGGTAATTATAACCCTATATGATTCCTGATTTTTATGGAAACATTAATTAGGAAAAGAACGTAGCTTTTTTTGGTGACTGAACTACATGTATTATTTATTTTATACTTTATATGTAACGTTATGAATGATGATGTAAGTATGCAAATGAATTTTTGACAAAAAATCCTGTAAAATGAATGGGTTGTATGAGTGAATTGATTAGCGAAGCGATGTATTTACATTACATTATTGTCAATTGCACCATCAGTAATAGTTAAATTCTACTTGTGTCCATGCCATAGTACTTATACTTATGTCAAGATTAATTAAACCATTCATTTCTTACTTTTGGTTGAGAGTGAAAGACTTAAAATTGTAAGTAAATATAATATGCGACAGCAATGTTTGAGCGATTTTCATATCTTATTTCATATTACATGACCTAACATAAACCTTTTGCACGTTTCACTTCTCCGCCTTTCCCCACCCAAAATAATTTATGACTTTAAATAGTCCTATTTTATTCAGACTAGCATGAACAACTCCTTAATTGATATCATATGCTCGTCTTTTTGTAAATGCTTCGTACGCTAAAACTACGGAAGGTAAGAAAAAGTTTTAGCGCAAAGTGTACGGGATATGTTAAAATAATGAAAACTCCTGAGCAGGTAACCTATCAGTCAGTCTGGTATTCGATACATATATAGTAGTTAACTAAAACTATTTAAATGGCTTAAGTACAACAGAGTAAAACATGAGCGGCATGAGCTATCTAACATTTTGTTTCTTTTAGTCTCGTTTCTTAACAGCAATTTAACCACAAAACAACTCCTTAATTGATATCATATGCTCGTCTTTTTGTAAATGCTTCGTACGCTAAAACTACGGAAGGTAAGAAAAAGTTTTAGCGCAAAGTGTACGGGACGTGTTAAAATAATGAAAACTCCTGAGCAGGTAACCTTATCAGTCTTACATGTATTCGATACATATATAGTAGTTAACTAAAACTATTTAAATGGCTTAAGTACAACAGAGTAAAACATGAGCGGCATGAGCTAACATTTTGTTTCTTTTAGTCTCGTTTCTTAACAGCAATTTAACCACAAAAATAGATTTTTTAGTTTTGTTTTTCGGGTGGACAATAAAATGTTATGGGTATAATCGTAAGTAAAAATATTTTGAAAATTTAATCGACGACTTGCGACTATAACTCACGTTTATACTTATACTTACGTAGTAGCGGCTCAATTATTAATTAAACTCGTAGAGCGGAGTTATGTTCTCCCCACTTCTGTTCCGCCTTTATATTATTTTCAGCAACTTTCTATCCAAAATCTAGATTCTTTCATTTCCATAATGCAGCATTAACCATATTATCTAAATACACTGATGCTGCAACGAAGACATAATCTGCCCCGCATTCCCCAGGCCAAATATGAGCCCGGATGGGTCTCAATGTCTTGGTAACCCTTTGAAGAATTTTTATCTCCCGATCGTTTTTAATTACGGCAGTTGAATGTCGCCAGGACAGAAGAGCATCAAAAAATTTTGCGGATGCCTGAGCAACACCAGAGAGTCCGTAGTAGCCATGAAAAACCATACCAGTGGCATACTGCAATGCAAATATTTAAACCGAATGACCTCAACTGAAAAAATAAATAAATATCTAAGAAATATATTGACGTACAATCATGTCATGTAGATACCATTGGAAATCTTCTGACGTAGCTCCGTTTCGAATTAAAGTAAAAATACAAAAGGCTTCAACCATTTGCTGCGCCGTAACTGTGAAGTAAAAAACAAAAAGAAGTAATGGCCAGCCGATGCGATCGATTTCCCTCAGACAGTTTTGCAAAAGCCAGTAGTCGCGAATAATTAGTTTAAAATCGTTTTGAAAATTTCCAGCTTCTTCAATTGATCCTGCTAACGCTCTAATTACACATTCGTAGTGAAAACTGATGACAGCAGGAAAGCAAAACATGAAATACCAAACGGCCGTTTGAATAGCTATATTTGCCACGGAAAGAATCCAAAAAATGGTATTAACTACTGGATTTTTCCAAGGAATGAATCCGTATATCATCGTTATGTCATTGTTCAGGTCATCCAATAGCATCCATGCGTAGTTGAATATTGCGTGGTACATTATGCTACAGAATTCAAGTGATTTTGGTAAGACGTATCTACAGATAAAGTGCTTTAACTTAATTTATTACCTCGTATGTAACAAAAGTCGCCACATCTTTATCGATTTCACCCGCTGGAGTTTCCTCAAAACATTGGGAATTTGTCCAGTGTCTTTGATCCTCTCCCAGATTCGGTCACAAAGATCCATAGAGGTCAATATGTATTCCAGGAGATGACCTTGATTTGTTAAAACGTATTCACCGCAAGCCAATGGTAAAAATCCGGCCAGCCACACAATTAAACTAAGCAAGCCCAAAAATGACTGAAAATCAGATTTATAATCCAAGCAAGCTGAATAAATTAATTTTATGATGCAAATGAAATTAATTAGAAACAACGTTCTTGAAAATAAATATATAAAAACGCGAAAAGATGAAGGTTTGTTAGTTCGGATGGATTTGTGGGATTTTGGAATTGAAATCAAGGAAAATGCGTGATAAACAAAGCAGTTTGTTGAGTTACGGAATTCCGAGGTTATCATTTTGTATCAGTCTTAAGGATCGCGTTCTACTTTACTTTCCCAACAAGAAGGCCTGAAACGAACTAAAGTAGCCATTCCTATGGTTTCACTTCCACTGGTCGTTCTGTTGGAGTGGATTTACCCTAAGAATCAAATAAGGTGAAATGTTCCATCTATTGAAAAATGTAAATGAATCGAAACGAAAGTGCCACATAGAATGAATCATTATTACTACAACCAAGCTGTTTTGGCTGTATTACGCCGTTTAGACTTTTAAATTTTAATGACGGTTTGAGCCGAAGAGTGATCATAAAAGTTAAATAGATACCCAGCGTTTTCTCCCAACATTTCTTAATTCAAAACTTAAGCTTTTTTCAGAACATGGCCAGATGGTTTGAGTTGAGGAAGCATTTACAAGTAAAAAAGTCGCCACTTAATGTTTGTAATTAATGCTAATCCTGAGGCTTCAACTTTTTATTGAATTAAAAACCCTTAAGCACACAAAGAAGCCAGCTTT
>JAHZMX010005473.1:0-12083 GCA_027743895.1 Seira musarum
TTAAGTTTTATGAAATTAGTCCAATGCACGCAAGACGTTTTATGGCCTACAATTGTCATTCGTAAATAAATAAGCATTCATTTTTACCTCAAGGATGACTCTCGATAGCTGAGTAGATAAAGCAACTTGTTTCTTAATTAGTAATAGCATTCCAAAAGTCGAGATCAAAATAGTTTTATTTCCATCCAAAGAAATGCAAATAACATTTTTGATACCAAAAAACTGTTTACATTTCACAAATTAAAATTTTCTTCTGAATTTAATCATTTCGTTCTAATTCTTGCCTGCATTTGTTTTGGGATCCTCGTTCGCATCATGAAGACTCCTGTGTACTTTCATCTTCTTTCACTTCTCGCATTTTCTATATCTCAAGCTGAAGAAACTGGAAGAGAAAGCAGCACTGCAACAGATGAAATCAATGACAATCAATTGGTGGATCCTTGGGAAACGCCATTTCAAGAATTGTTGCGAATCACCCCGATTTGTACAGAAAAGATTAAAAACTTTAGTACCACAGTTTACAAGGCAGAGGTAAGTTGCTAACTGCACTGATTGTTGGATATCAATAAAACGTTGACTTTTTTAACAGGTTAAATGGCAAGCGTGCATGGATTCCATAAATCCACATGTTCCGGAGCTGAACAAACGAAATTCGTCGAAAGATGATGATGACAAAGTGAACGCTTCAGTATACCACGAGATAGAAGCCAGAGTTCATCTGTCAATATGCCATAACAAAACTGTCTTTAAATCTTGCTGGACTGGAATCATTGACGCTTTAAACGAGTGTAGACCTGGCGGTGGGGATATTTCCGGAAATCTATACTTTGCTCTGTATGACGATATTTGTAGGGAAGGAGGCAGGCTAACAATAGGTAAATAATTATAATACCTAGTTTCAAAAATAATCATAATGCTAACTTTGCTAATTATAATTTGTAGAAGATCGGAAAAAAGCTGAAACCCAGGGGAAGCTATGTGAACGTGACTACATAACGGATGCGTGCAGAATGAATAAACGTCTTCAAAAAACTGAAGAATTTTATGATCTTTGCAAGTTCGTGGATTATTTTATAATCTAATTCTGAATTTCATTTCTAGATGACTTTTATAATTTTAATTCATGATTTTTGCGATTTCAGGAGATTTAATCTTGCTGGACTGGAATCATTGACGCTTTAAACGAGTGTAGACCTGGCGGTGGGGATGTTTCCGGAAAACTATACTTTGCTCTGTATGACGATATTTGTAGGGAAGGAGGCAGGCTAACAATAGGTAAATATTATAATACATAGGTTCAAAAAATAATCATAATGCTAACTTTGCTAATTATAATTTGTAGAAAATCGGAAAAAAGCTGAAGCACAAGGGAAGCTATGTGAACGTGACTACATAACAGATGAGTGCAGAATGAATAAACGTCTTCAAAAAACTGAAGAATTTTATGATCTTTGCAAGTTCGTGGATTAAGTATTTTATAATCTAATTCTGAATTTCATTTCTAGATGACTTTTATAATTTTAATTCATGATTTTTGCGATTTCAGGAGATTTAAATCTGAAGTGGCTTGTGATCAAAGCTCATTCGATCCAGATTGCCCCAACACATTTGACATGACTTCACACGCAGAAATATTTCAAAGGGTTGGAAAGTACTTGGGCTGTTATACTGCAAATCACAATCAGAATACTTCATCGAGCGTTGAAACTTCTTCAAGCACGATGGAGCGTTTTTCTTGGCAGACGTATTCTTTTATTATTTTCTTTACTGTGGTTGCAAAGCTGAACCGTTAAGTTAAGTAATTAACTTGTTATGGTTCAATGTTTTCAAATCGACTTAACTACTTACCTGTTTTCATACTCGCATTAAGTTTTGGTACATGATTTGTAAAAGCTTTAGCTGACGCAATATTTTACTGTAGTAGTGACCCCAGATTAAAGAGGACGAACATTTGAATTTTGGCCCTTCTTCCTTTTCCCAATACCATTTCCCTTTCTTCGATTCCTTCATTCCTTGCTTCCACTTTAAGAAAGTCGAAAGAAAGAAATCGAAATAGACGCTGGGATCTGTTGGAGCTTTTACAATCTACGTTCATGATTGTAGCATTGAATTTTTTGGTACTTTTGACTTACCATTTTAATTAAGCCACGATATTCATGAGATGGTTTGAATTATGTAATATCGTTTGCAATAAAAATTATACCCGCAACAATTAGTACAATTTCTTCCCCTTTTAACCCCATTTATCTCTTACCAGAAATGGAAAGTACCGATTTAATTATCCAATTAACGGAGCTAATCTTTAAAGGAAAAAATTATCCAGCATGTGCATTATCAACAGAATTCGTCCATATACATTCGTTTTTCATTGACGTTAATTTATGGCCAAATGAATTGCACACAATAATGACACGTGATGTCCACTCATATGGCGCTGGTTAAGTGAGATAGAGCCAAGATCCACAAATGCATCCATCTATCCTGAACGAGTTACGCAAAAATCCATGTACAAAAGAACGTACATGCAACACGGATGCGATTTTTGATTAATCTAAATNCAACACGGATGCGATTTTTGATTAATCTAAAATACTTTAAGATTTGTAATTGATATGCAAATATGTAAAAACCACTTCTACTCATGCTCCATTTTAATGTGCGTGAAGGCGAAGGTACGCTTTGTTACCCTATTCGATGACGAAATGATGACTAGATATTGCTTGTTGAACTGAAAAGAGAAGCAGTTGCGTCTGTAAATTGTGACCTTGACAGGTTTGACAAAGGGTGTGGTATCATCAAACCATTGCTGCAGATGTACGAAAGAAGCGACTGAAATGTGAAGATCCATCACGAATCACAATTGTAATTCTGTTGGAATTTATTTTTTTGTCCATTCCACTTTTTACATCCAGTAATTTAACCGGCCTTTATATTTTATGCACCAAAAATGTTTGTAATTAAAGCATGTTACTTTAATTGAATGGTCATAATTCATATCATAATCTTGGAAATACAGTAAAGAGGAGAAAGAGTCCAAATCTGGGTTAACTTGTATTCCAACAAACCATGAATACCCATTGACACATTGAATTTCCGGGTTTTTCTGTCGTTGCATAATACTTTAACTTTCTTAATTACAAATCTATCATTTCACGAATAATTTAATATTAAAACAATTAATCCAGTTCCATTCGCCTAAACAATAATAATGGTTTACTCCGGTTTGTTTTTTTTATTTTAATATTATAGCTTTCCATTGTAAGCCATAGGGGTAGTTTTTTGTTATGCTCAAATACCTACTTAATTTTTTTCATCAGTGGATTGCCTATTACCAGAAATGAACTGGTCCAGTGCTGCTGCAACTTGAATACGTAGTTCCAGAAAAATGTCGTCAGTCGACCTACATTAATAGCAAAGCAATCCCAGAAAAGCGTCGCCCACGTCTGGATTGGGTTCATCTAACCTGAACAAAAAAAATGCCCAAATGCGAAAAGGTTTCGGCTTCTACTTGTTGCGTAAGGGTGGAGCTCTCCATGTATTCTCTAACTGTGAGCATTGGAATTATAACTTCTAGACAGGGAAATAGCTAAGAGCAAAATTAAATTCGTATAAATAGCACATTTGGTGCTACTCCAGTCGTCATTCCATCAAACGTGGTCTAACAAAATCAATCAAAATGTTCAAGTTTGTAAGTGTTCATGAATTTGTATTTCTAGAAAACTTGTTTTCGGAATGTTGTCCAAAAATGTGCTAACTGTAATGTACTCATTTTTTTAGGCCGTTCTCGCTCTTTTCGCCGTCGCCTCCGCTGAGGCTGGGCTCATCTCTGCCGCTCCAGGGCTTGCCTTGGCTGCTGGACCTGCTTTGCCAGCCACCCTCCTCGGAAGAACTACCATCACTGCTCCCGAAACCACTATCGTCAAGCAACAAGTCGTTGTTGACCAACCAGAAATCAGATATAGAGCTATCCCAACTGCCATTCAAACTGCCCCAATTGTTCAAACCGTAAGACACTTTTTGACATAAACCTAACCAACATGAATTCATAAACATTCCTAAATTCATATTGTTATTAAAATAGATCGCTGCTCCAGCCGTTATTCCACAAGTTAGAACGATCGCTGCTGCTCCAGCCGTTATTCCACAAGTTAGAACGATCGCTGCTGCCCCAGCCGTTCTTCCCGCTGTAAGAACCATTGCTGCTCCAGCAATCGCTTCCCCTCTTACCCTCGCCGCTACTCCTTTGGCTGCCAACACTTTGGGTTTGAACACCATTGCCGGTACTCCTTTCGCTGTCAACTCTTTGATCGCTGGAGTTCAATCCCAAACCTTGTTGGCTTCCCCAACTTCCACCCTCCTCGCCGCTCCAGGCACCATTCTTCTTAAGAAGTAAATTGGTTTCTTCAAATTAGTGATTTAATATGTCTGAATTCACGGTTGCATAATATGTAGATGGTTGAGGTTGGTGGTGAACAAGGCGAATGCATAAAAATGGATATTTTGCAAAACAAATATTTTATTTATTAATTTAAATAATTCACATACAGAACTTGAACAAAATTCAAGCACAAAAGAATGGACCGAAAAAATAATTTAAATGAATTATATGAATAATATTTTTAATGGTGATTACTTAAGTTAATAATATAAAACACAAAAAGCTGACCAAAAAGAAAACTAGCAATTTTATTGCATGATTATACTCTCCCGCTGATGTGGACCTGAACGATTTTAATTCAGGACACTGCAAGTCTTTCCTAGTTTGATCAAATATGGAAGCAAACACGGTTTTTGCTTTTTGGTCCTGATCCACTTTACGATCTATTAAACAATTTTCGATCGTATCTATTTCCTTGCACATTTGCTTGGGGTCATGTGGGGCAGCATGAGATTCTTCGTGATCTGACTGTCCTTGTGGTAGAAGTGGTAAGCAGGAGACATACTCTGGCTTGAGCGCCTGGGAAAATTCTATTTTCTCCCCAGGGGACTGCGATTTTGCCTTATTGAATGACTCAAAGAGGATTTTGACTACTGGAGACTTTAACAGTTGCGACCTAATTAATAATTTTAAATAATTCTCTTTATAATTTTCCCCACCGTTCCCTTGTAATTCTAAAAAAATCCAATACTTACATGTCAAAATTTCCGAATTCTTGACCAACTGCATCTTGTCCATTGTTGAGAAGAAAAATGATCGCAGCAGTAAAAATCTTTAGAAATTCTCTATTTTTTCGGATCATTTTGATTCTGTAAAGCTTTACTTATTGCAAATTGCACTGTGAAGGGCTTTCATACAATTTTTTCCAAAGTAACTCTTGCTTGTAAGGAATCAAAAAAGTTAATAGCTTCCAATAGTTCTTTCTTACAATTAAGTAACTTGGAAGTTGTTGTAAATGTAAGAGAAATTGATATAATTGCTAAAAAACGTTCACCCTTTCTCCTTTATGACCACAATCGGCATCATACATCCCGTTGGTATCATATTTCTCAGGACTTTTGATTTGCATCACATCATTAAGTAATCAGTCACATGTTCATTAACATACGCGGCAATACCGCATCCTTCTGGTTTTATATTTTGGTAGTTTAAGTCATTGCGGTCACATAAATGCACATTAATTCCTTGATTGTGTGTATGGTAAATTTCTCACTGCCGGGATTCTTAAGTCCATGAATTGCTTTTCCTGTTCAACAGTGTAAAAGCCAAAAGTTTGATCCAAGTTTTTGCCAATCACGGATTTTTGAAATGATACGAAAACATAAGACTAATTTTAATAATAAAATTGAATTTTATTGAAACATTCGCGATTAACCTAAAACAACTGACTTATTCGAGTTGATTTAATAATTAAAGTATTTTCATAATTATTTTTTCCGAATATGTAGTATACAGAAATTGAATGGCAAAATTACAATTCTAGCGACCGACAACGTCATAGATTGAAATACGTATCACAAAGGGACTACTGTAATATACACAGCAATAAAGCTTAATTATAACCTAATGAAACTTTTCTTTAGCAGCCAAAATGAACTTTGGAACTTTGAAGCTTCTTTAACAAGCTACCTATTTTTTTCATAAAATTAGCAATTACTACATTGAACTAGTGCAACACTTGAATAACACGATACATAACACCACGTATTTTAACATGACTAATAAATACGTACAATCAGGAAATGAATAATGTTGTGAGGATGTGGAAAATATCATGAACCAGGTCGCTGTACTTTTAAATGTTCCAACGATCACTAAATATTACTTACATTAGTAATTTAAGTATATAGTATATTTGTAACGGTTCTGCTCCCACAGGTTAATCATCATTTCGTTAAATATTTTGCAACAATGCAAGTATAAAACTTTGTCAAACTCCTAAAAGAACTGTAAACGTCGAGAATACATCAACTTTTTTCAATCAGACGCAGACAACAAGACAAACATTGAAATAAACCTAAAAATGTTGATGATACAAATCACGTATTTGAAGGAATTCATTTAATAATTATTCAATATTTAAAACACGGCCTAAAAGCTATTAAACTAGAACAATTCTCGTTAATATGGAGAGCAACTGGCCTATTTAAGTAAACGATTAAACCTCGCAATCTATCTCAGATTTATAAAGATAGGGCAGCTTATATGTTGTAAATCATAACAAGCAAAACTTAAAATCTAACTTCGACTTAATCTATCCATTTAAGTATTTGTTTTGGTAGAATGAAGGGTCAAAAAGGAAATAGGAAAATATAAATTTGGCACACAGACTTATTCTTACAGTGCTAATAAGCCAATAGCGATTGCCAGGGGCAAAGCCAGTGATTGTACAAGATTTCCTGCAGCATCAGAGCCGTCACTAGTTTGACGTAAATTGATTTCTGACACCTTGCACTCCAGCTCCTTTCCTACTTGCTTCAACATGGATGTCATTAGATTCTCTGGAGTGGGATCCTTACATTTGCGAAGACCCAAACTGAAGCATTCGTGAAGCTGATCAATGTTCTCGCAGATTTCATCCTTTTTCGGAATGGGAATTTTGCTGATGTCAAGATTCTGGAGCTCTTCAGGGTTCTGCAGTTTTTCTTCATCAAAGTCAAATTTTTGTTTGGACTCGATACATTTCTTCACTTCCTCACCGTGCTCCTGGACACATTCCAAACCTCCCTCTGCGAAGAATAAAGCGATACGCTCGCCACTATTGTCCTCACCTGCAATAATTCAGTTTCAAATTAATTAATTTTTGGATCATTCGAAGGAAGTACAAAAGTCCGAGCACAAAAATTTCACTTACCACAGTAGAACTTGACAAAGTGACTGATAAAGGAGTCGATTTTATTCCCTTGTTGCCAGCATTCGTCCACAATGTCGAAAAAGTCCTTGACGCAAGCCTTTACCTAAGTATTTATGAAATGAAATATAATATAACTCTTTTCAATGACTTGACGCATTTTTAAATTTCAAACAGACGGATCATTTTGCTTACCTTAGGACCATTTCACGCAAATGTCGCGGAAAACTGTATCCATTTTGCCCTCAGGAACTGCAGCTCTCATGTCATTTGCCAACTGGCTCACATTAAAATACTGCTCGATACATTTGCTGGCATTTGTCAAATATGATTTGTCAATGCTTCTGTTGTCCTTTTGGCAGTGTGACTCCATCTGCTTAAGAACCGCTTCCACAAGTTCTGGGGGCGTCTGGAGGGTCTTCATCATATTTTCCAGTCTAATAATGCAGAATATTTAGGAATTGATCATCATGCCCAAAGCATTGTCAAATAAAATTTTTAATAATCGTTATTACGTAAAATAACAATTTTATTTTGAACGACTTACTTGTTGATTTCATTTATTACTTGCTGGTTATCAGTAGCTGCGTGCACGTTCAGAAGATAGGTGACCGTCAAAACGGTCAAAACTTTGCGGAAATGCGAGCCTCTTTGCAACATTTTGAAGAAAACTGAAGTTCTTGAATGTATTCTGATAGAAAGAGAAATATAAAAAGGCTCTTGAGATTCAGTTGTTGAAATTGGAAATTAAATTTTACTATTCAATGTAATACTGTAACTGACTTACAAAATTAGTGGAGTGGAATGAGTATCGTAAAACTGAACATCAACGACCCAGTGCAATGCTTCAATTCCTTTTCCTTGCGGGTTTGATGTTTACTCTAAAAAACAAAATCACAAAAAATTGTCACATTTATTCTTCAAAGTTTCGATTATTCCAAAATGCAAGATTATGTTTGTGTCGTCGTAGTGGGTAACCTAGCCGAGCCTCTAAAATTAAGTATGAACATCCAAGAGAGATTTTAGACACCGGTTCATCCATAAACTTTATACCATTGCACTATCAGATAATTGATTGAATACAATTCGCACCACATAAGCACGAGACGAGAGCATATAGTTTTGAATTAAGTTGATTGATTGATGTGAAATAAATCGATTAGATAGGAATATCAAAAAACAACTTATCACAAAAATTAAAGTCTACTGTCTGTGGTTAATGTATACGCTCTTATCAGAACAGCAATACCTTATCATCAAACAAATATGCCTTAACCTTGGTCATGGAATACAAGCAAGCACTTCACAAAAATCAGATGTACCTATCTCCAAGTTTGAATGCGGGGCTAAGTGAGAATTGATATAATAAATCTCTGAAGTCAAACCCCACATTAAATTGCAAAGTTTTGTCAAATCTGCTAAAAATATCACTGTTGTTTCAATTTCTTACCAAAATTGGGTTTCGATCACAAAAAGGTTCTAAAATTTCACAAAAATGTCATCCTCTGCCTTTTGAAACAAGTAGAGGTTTGGGTACATTTGGTTGAACAAAGTGATTTGACTCTGACTGACTCCAATCAAGGTTCGATATCGACTGCGGCTGCCTCCAGAGATGTCATTTGTCCTCTATGTCTAATGTGTCTGTCTATCCGAAAGACACGTTACGACATGGGTAATATAAATGGAAAAATGTTTTGCATGTTATGTTATGCCCATCATGACTATTACAAAGTTAAGCCCTTCCTCCGACATGTCATGACATTCATTTTTACAGGCGCATGCATGATGGAAAAAATATTGCGCTGAGCTATGCACATTCGGGGATTTTTTTCACAATTCTTCCAGGAATGTTTGCTTCTAAGCACACACTGTTCTGCAATGTTTTCGCTTAATCTTAATGACTTCGCCTGATACTTCTCGTAAGAACTTCCAAAATAATAAAAAGTGTGCTGGTTTATGGGAAAAGTAGGAACATGAAAATTCGGCAATATGAATTTCAACCAAACTAGTAAACATCATGAGTTGGCTAGGAGTATGTATATATACCAATATACCTTTCATGTTTAATGTTATGTTAAGTTAAACATTAAACATCCTATCCTTTGTCAAGCTAAAACGTTTGGTGTTTATCCTTTATTGTCGGTTCGTGTTAGCTTTAACAGTGCATAACATGAACTTACTGGTCCGAATGAAAGGAGCAATCTGACGAAAATCGATAGTTTGCGTCACAAAATAAAATTTGGTTTCGTGCAGTATGAAACATTGGATCCGGCAATGTGGTCAAGTCTAGAGGGAATTAGAAAAACGCTGCTTTCACCCGAAAATATCGGGTTACTGTCGAGGGATACTAGTAAAAACCCTACAGCATGAGTTTAATTTAATTCACACGTATGCATATAAGGGTAGATTCCTTTGATTGCCATTTGTCAAAACTACATAGGTAGGTATCAATTCCTTTGCAAAAGCCATAATAAGGGAAGTACTAGTTGCAGATACCCAATGCACTAACGACAATTTAAACTGGCTTTATTTTTATACGGCTTCTTATTAAATTCCGCAAAAGAGGAAGCCATAGCATATCAATAATGCACTTTCAGAAAAAGCACCATAATAGCAAATAGCAAAGCAACAACCTTGACTGACTGACTGACTGAAGCCATGCACTTTGTAATTATGCTTAATGTCAAATCAATAGATTTTTTTGCTGGAAAGTATTATGGAAAAATTAATCTTATTAACCTTGCAATATTCGACGTAAAAGTCAAAAGTTTAGATTGCATCAACAAACTGTTTCCTGGAACTATATGGCTTGCCTAATTGATGGCTTCCTTTAGATACAATATCTGTCAGATAAATCAGTTCTTGTAAGCAAAAAGATTGAAAATTACATCAGTTTTTTTCTCAGAAACGCGGGGATGTTCGTCACGACATCACGACCCTGGCTTTAGTAACTTATGTTGTACATCCATGTTCTTCAAAAATGCTTCCTTTTGTATATGACTTTAAAACACTGAATGCCTAAGGCAGAAAAGCGATAGGTAATTGCTGGAAACTATGTATTAGAATTTTTAGCTAATCTAAACATTTTCTTAAAAATAAGTTAATAAATACCAGGAAACCATTTTTTCCAGTAACTAACCACACCCGACACAATAATTATTCGCGGCACCAACATTCATTCATGCAGCCACAACCTAACTTTCAAGTGGTCCTTAATCTCTCTACAATGATAACAACCGAAAAGGAATCTGAGCTAGCTTTTATCAACAGTTTTTGCAATTGCAGAAATCAATGTTTTTAAATAACATGAAATTGATATTGTTATGATGACTAACGCTATCATGACATAATTCATTTCGGTGATTTTGTTCAATATAGCTTTTTGCAAACATGGAACATTTAATGCCAGAAAAACTAATATTGATCAATCGTAAAACGAAAAGATCGCCCTGATAAGATCGTCATTAGAATATATTGAAACTGCTCCTCTTGTGTTTTGTAAAATTATCACTAATTGCAATACTTAAATTTGCCAGTTTGTCTTAAAATTTTTTAAAAAACGTGCCTGAATATTTATAAAACTGGCAAGAAATAAAGGTTTCAAATTAAACGTTAATAAGTATTTAACTCGAACTTACGGTCTGATGAGATTCGATTCTTGATTGATTAATTGTAAATTGTAGTGAATTCCTCCGGTTTTCTTCAGCCACAGCTTGATAGCTTAAATATATGTTTGACTGTTTCAAATTGTACTGACAAGAATGTCTTTGAGAGAACCTCAAACTGCTAATTAGAATTCATGCCAAAGATTTAACCTTTGTCCAGTCCACTGACAATAAGAAAAAAGACAATGAAGCAAAAAAAGAAGTATCAGCACTATGATTTTTTTTACATGAGTCAATTGTCACAGTCACAGCAGAAGTAGCCTAAAAAAATTGACTAGTGTATGACCAGAATATAATTATGTATCTAGTTTTTTACATAAGTGGTATAACGTTGTCCAAGAACTAACCACCATTAATATTACAAGATTCTTAAAGATCATAAAAACTTGATTACCTTTCTTGTTCTCTTCAAACCACTTCGCGATTTTTTCACAGCATAAAAAATCAGCCTCTTTCCAGCTACATGAACCAACGTCGTCACTCTCACATGTGAATGACGTTATCCTCCTGTAAATTCCTTTTGTTTGCAAGTAAACTGAAACCTATGGCAAACTCTTTGGAGACATGACTATCACAAAAAAGAGCGAATAAACAGCCGATAGAACAGATCATATAGCCACAAGCCACGTTATATTCAACACTAACAATAATCCCAGTTCTGTTGAAGAGATCCGAGTTTTGTTCTTACTCGTCTTCATGTTACACGTCTCCAGTTCAGGCTATTGAGGTATTGCGTTATGAACTACAATGTTTGTATAACATCATCATCATGGGCTCATGTGCGTGTTCATTTGGGAATTGAAACCACATTCAACATGGTTTTGCTTTGACCCATACACTCACAAAAAATGATGCGAATTTTTACCTCAACTTAGAATGCTAAAGCAAAATATTTTTTTACATTTAAGTTTTCATCCATTTTTTTATTTAAAAAATTATACATGCATTGTATTTTTCTGGCCTTGTCGAGATATTATTCAAACATTTTGTGTAACACTGTAGTCAACAGTCAGCGTTTAAAAAATGCTTTCGTTAGCTATTAAGTTTGAAAGTACATCCTCGCACCAACATAAGATTTTATGGATCCTCCTGTTTCTCATGTTGGTTCCCACAAACCAACCTCACTAAA
>JAHZMX010005474.1:0-24220 GCA_027743895.1 Seira musarum
GATGGTGGTGTTAGTTCGGTTGCTTTTCGAATGACTGATCGAATTATATCCTTTGGCCGTCCATAGAGTTGCTTCAGAACCTCAATAATATCAGGAACATTTTCAGGTGATACCAAAAGAGACTGAACCGAGTTTCTAGCTTTTCCAGTTAAGGCTTTCATCAATCGAAAATAATTCTCTGTTAGACTGAATCCACATGCTCGAGTTGTCGCTTCGTACTGGGAATAAAAGGCTGGCCACTCTTCAATTGATCCGGAGAATATAGGTAGATCCTTTCCCATTGTTTGTCTGGCGAGCATCATGTGCATATCGGATCGAACTTCATGTATCCCTTCGGCTTCTCGATTTATGGGATGGCTTGGGGCAATTTGAAAATTTTCGTAATTCGAACTTTGATATCTGTGACGTGGTTCAGTTTGTCTAGGAATATGCTCTCCATTTACATCTTCGTTAAAGGAGGCTACGGTGAAGGTCCGTCTGTCAGGAATTGATACAGGAACGCTTCGTTTATCATCTAGATTCGATTTCCTACTGTATTGGCTTCTCAAATCGTCATCCTCCCCTGCTTGAAGGATTTCTTCTTCCCAATCATTGAATTTTTGAAGCTGCTCTTGCTTCTCTTTTTCAAGTTCAGCCTTTTGCTGAACCAATTCCTTCTCTTTTTCCTCTAACTCCTTCTGCTTCCGCATCGTATCTTCCATCAATTTTGCTTTTGCAAACTGGATTGCAGCAACAGCGACTTCCGACTTTGAGCTGCGATTGCTTCGCATACTTCTTGTGCCTTGGCTCTTACGGTCCACTTCCACCTCTGCTTCTTTTCTCATCGAGGGGGCACGAGCCTTTTGCTCTTCCCAAGCTTTAGGTGAAAGGCCGAGAACCCTCCGGCTCCTTCGGAATTCCTGCTGCTCACTCTCTTCGATAATCGACTGCTTTTCCATACTGCTGTTCAGGTTGCTCGAAAGGACCAAATAAATAGGTTTGATGCGTGAGAAGGATACGAAATTGAGAAAGGCGATGAGTGAATGACTAATACAATCTTAGTTCAGTTAACTTAAAAACTTTAATACGCTTTTAACTCGTAGGTTCATTAACATCACATGAATCCGTTATTCAATGCTTGATCTGCTTGCCTTCTTATATTCCCCCTAACCTTGGTTCTAATAGAATTCCTTTTCATTAATCATTATCATTATAGTAGCAAACAACAGTAGTAACATTAAACATGATTCCTTGGCAATTGTGTTATGCCCTGCCAGGACATCCTCCACCCTTCAACCAAGTGTGATGTCCCCATCCAGAAGCTTCATCTTTAACATGAAAATTGGAGGGCGAGGTATGTTCACCAAACTCGTATTGTCCACAAATTCCCCAGCCAAGCCAGGTCTTAAAAGCTATTGGTTCGTTAGCATTTTGATGAACATAATCCCGTACTAGTCCAAGGAGCTTATCAGATTGCCCCAGAATAATCCGAGGTTGAGCACTCGTAAAAGAAGCAATTGGCAATCCTTGGAGGAATGGATACATCCTTTCCAGCTTTTTGAAATCTAGTGACTGCATGGAAATTCCTAATCCAGTCACGGTTCTTGCCCCGTCAATCGAATGCATCTTTGCTCCGGCATAGGTTCCAGATATTCCGAAGCTGACTCTCATCGAGTTGTCATCCACCTTTGGACCATCCGATAGCGTATTCAGCACTAAAGGATCCTTGGTTCCAGAGATCCCAATTTCCGTCATCAATTCGTTATCCACAAGTGTTACGGTAGAACCCTCATCGATCATTACGTACGTTTCTGCAGTTCCATTGCTTCCTGAAACTTTCACCGGTAAAATGGATAACTGTGTAATCTTCGACGCATCCACATGGAACGAAGAAACGGCTTGTCTAGGTTCGCTTTGATTTTGTTCAGTTTCATTTTTGTGAAGTAAAGGATGGTGAAAATTCTGGCACCCGTACACACCACATTGACGCCTTGATTGACAGGTGGAAGCTGGATGTTTTCGAATTAAGCATCCAAAGCATAGTCTCTCTTTCTTAAGGAAGTTGTAGCGCATGTTCAGAGACATCTTTTTAAACTCTGGACATCTAGTCAAGTCATGGTCCACATTGCTACATAAGTCACATTTGCTAGGTTCAGTTGTCACAAATGTTCGATCCTCCTTCTGATATCCCTGGTTCCACGAGGATTGCCAAGTGGGACGATCACGATTGAATGAGTTAGTCTTTCTGTCATCCTTTTGATGAAGTCTTTCATTAGTTCTAGGAAGATATGAATTCGTAGTCCTTCTGACATCCGCATAATCGTCACATATTTCCCCTGCTCCTTTGGAGATTTCTTGCAAAAAACGATTGAAGTCGTCCAGTGTAACAGAATAATCGATAGCAGCCATTTTTATCCCCCATTGCAATCTGAGTTCAGGTGGCAATTTTCTCACTAGGTCATCTAACAGCGTCGGATTGTACATGTACTCCATCCTATCCAAATGACGGATGGTTGCAACCATGTTCCGGACCGCTACGGCGAATTCCACAATCGAACCTGGCCTAGAGATCGATGGTGGTGTTAGTTCGGTTGCTTTTCGAATGACTGATCGAATTATATCCTTTGGCCGTCCATAGAGCTGCTTCAGAACCTCAATAATATCAGGGACATTTTCAGGTGATACCAAAAGAGACTGAACCGAGTTTCTAGCTTTTCCAGTTAAAGCTTTCATCAATCGAAAATAGTTCTCCGTTAGACTGAATCCACATGCTCGAGTTGTTGTTTCGTACTGGGAATAAAAGGCTGGCCACTCTTCAATTGATCCGGAGAACATTGGCAAATCTTTTCCCATCGTTTGTCTGGCAAGCATCATCTGCATATCGGATCTTACTGAACTAACATCGTTGATCCCTTCGGCATCTCGATTCATGGGACGACATGGGGCAATTTGAAAATTTTCGTTATTCGAACTGCGACATCTGTGACTTGATTCAGTTTGGTTAGGAATTCGCTCTTCATTTGCATCTCCAGATAAAGTACGGATTAGGCTGCGTTTTTCATCTTGATTCGATCGCTTATCAGATTCACTTTTCATATCGTCATCCTCCTGTGCTTGAAGTATCGCTTGCTTCACTTGTCTTGATACTTGAAGACCCCCTTTAAGTTCCGCCATCTGTTTTTCTAATTCCTCCAACTTTCGCATCTGCTCCTGCTCAACACGCTCAATAGCTGCAACAGCTTCCGACTTTGAGCTGCAACTGCTTCGCATACTCCTTGTGCCTTGGCTCTTACGGTCTGCTTCCACCTCCACTTCGTTCCTCGTCGAGGGGGTACGAGCCTCCTGCTCCACCCAAGCTTTCGGTGAAAGGCCGAGAACCCTCCGGCTCCTTCGGAATTCCTGCTGCTCACCTTCGATAATCGACTGCTTTTCCATACTGCTGGTACAGGTTGCTCGAAAGGACCAAATAAATAGATTTGACGCGAGAGAAGGATACAAAATTGAGAAAAGCGATGAGGGAATGACGAGTACAATCTTAGTTCAGTTAACTTAAAACTTTAATACACTTTAACTCATAGGTTCATAAACATCACATAATCCCATTTTCACATGAAAAAACTTCTTCAACATCTTATCTTCCCCCTTGACTTGGTTCTAATAGAATTCTCTTTCATTAATCATTATCATAGCAAATAACAATAGTAACATTAAACATGAATCCTTGGCAATTGTATTTTTGCCCTGCCAGGACAGTAATATACCTGTATGTCCCTCGTCTCTCTCGATTTCTCCACAGATAATTGAATGAAATGGTTGTAATAAATTTCTAAACTTTTTGTATTTCTTTCGAACGTTAAAACAGATAATAACTGCTTTTTAAACTTATTCGGTCATACAAGCCTCCGGAGTTTGACAGAAGCATTTGGAAGTGGAAAAGGTTTTGCATTTTGTTTGGTTATGTTTGTAAGCGTTCGGAACGCTTATTTATTAATTTGCTCAAGTATTTATTAATTTTTTGACTTGTAAAAACAAGAATTCATTCACGCATAAATAATGTTTTAAACGAGTGAATAAACATTATTGTACATGATCAAAAATCTTGAATTAAATAACACTTACACCTACTTATACACATGCCATAAGTATTATAATATGCTGTACGATTTTTTGTTTTCTATCGATTGAAAAAATTGATACGTAATACAAATGTGAAGGCAAGGACTAGACTGGTGATTCCATAACTTTCCACTTTTTTCCTAAAGTCGTTCGTACGAAACTCTTCTTTTTCTTTCTTTACAGCACTTGGTGGAGGATTGCAGCCAACACTGAAGCATAAAGAAGAAGACTACCCACACGATAAGTATTATCACAACTATCCACCCTGAAAACCAAGAAAAAATATTTGTTTTGACATTATTCTGCGGATTTCCACCGGAATAAGCCAAAATGACTCAAGTGCACTCGTCTATATCCACGTCCTTGATCATACCATAAGCAGATCTGAAAAAGTTAGAATCTGTCGAATTGCGTAATACTGAAGCATTATGGAGCTCACCCGTAGAAATTATGTCACCCTCTTGGAAGATTTGACACTCCTTAGTCCAATCCAAAGGAATGTAAGACCGCGGATTTCCACAGGAATAAACCAAAATGACTCAAGTGCACTCGTCAATATCCACGTCCTTGATCATACAAAAAGCAGATCTGAAAAAGTTAGAATCTGTCGAGTTACGTAATACTGAAGCATTATTGAGCTCACCCGTAGAAATTATGTCACCCTCTTGGAAGATTTGACACTCCTTAGTCCAATCCAAAGGAATGTAAGGATCGATTAACTCCTCGAATCGTTGTAGCGAACAAGGATGACCACACTTTGGTATTATGAGCTGGTATGGGTTACGCTGAGTATCGTTGCGATAGTAGACCTAAGACACAAAATAAAACTGTAAGGCACAATGCAATTCAGTTCAAGTCTGATCGAACTGACTTTTTGTTTTCTCTGAATTTGGTCTTTAGAGAATAAAATCTTAGAAAAAGTTTTTTTGTAAAAAGAAAGTTTGTTTTCTTTAAAGGATGAAAAACGTAACACGCTGACGTTAAATGAAAAGAACATGCTTTGTCAGATGCCATGTTTCATCAAAAAGCGTCTCATCTCACCTCGACAAAGAGATCATTTTCATCCTGATGAAGTTCCAAAATGAAAGCAGTGCAATATGACGCTCTCAATCCGTTGTTCGTGCCAAGAACAGCATTCAAAGTATAAATTGTCATATCATGGCCTGACAAAAGGTACATCTTCTTTTGTCCCGTTGTACTTCTCAAAAATTCGTTTTCAAACTCGCTTTCATTTTTCTTCATGTTTCCAACGAGTTTCTGAAGTAGAGGTCCCACTCGAAGTCTTTTCATCTCTTCGTTGTGAATCATGTAAGGGAAATATGACCTGAAAACTTTTAAATTCGCCTCAGAGTTTAAAATTTCGTCTGTCCATGAGGGTAACGTCATGTTTCTTTGGGCCTTGGAAAGAAAGTTTTTTAAAACTCATTATTCCCCTCTTTCATCTCGAGTAAATACTAGTAAACAATTTTCTTGAGAACTTGACACGATTTCTTACTTCTACAACTAGCGCATCGTACAAGCGAACTAAAGTCCAGAAGTCTGGTACTTCCATTCCTCCCTTTTCCTTGAAAATTTGAAAAATTCGGTCTCTTTCCTCCTTTCCAGGATATGTCTCAATGTCTTCAGTGTACATTTTGTAGTACTTGGGACAAATGTTTTCTTTTTGTCGAATTATCTGTTGAGTAGAAAGAAGGAAAATGTAAATACCTACATCACTTGCTTGCACAAGCTATCCAAACATTGCGCATTGCAAAGTCTGAGTGAATAAAAATTTGTTTTCACGTTGTCATGTTCCTGTGGGATCGTATGCACCGGAACGGACTTCCATGGAAGAGAAATTTCCACTTCGTTCTTTGCAATTGCATCACGAATCGTTTGGTTCTCCTCCATTTTTGGATCATTGGGCAAATAAAAACCAGCCAGGACAGAGTATGCTGTTTCTATTGTACGAGTAACGTCGGATGACAAGACGTACATCTCTTTGAGGTCATATGTACTCTTCACAAAACCATCATATCTCTCCCTGAGAAAGACGCCTAACTCAAAAGCTTGTAGTTTGCCTTCCTTTGGGGATATTAAAATGTAAAGTTAAAATAAGCTTATTTTTTTTCAATCCCACCGAAAAGTTGTTATTTATTGCTCACATTTGTCAATTGAGAATATCCCGGAGCCCAATACTTTTCGTCTTTGTATGGGTCTGTAGGATAAGTAATATCAATGGACCTTGACCCATGCCTGAAAAGCTTTAAAATTATTCCATTCACGATTCAAAACTATTGGAAAATATTTCAAATGAAATTATGAGTTTCATGTTTGTATTAGAGCTCACCACTTGTGCAACACGAAGCGTTGTGAGATTCGGCTTTGACTCTGCGGCTTGCACGCTTCGCCATGTGGAAGAAATAGCTAGGACTGCTATTACAATGCTTCCAAAAACTGGGAATGTCATTTTTGTATGAAATGAAATCATTTTCAGTCAACTGAAAAACTAATACACTAGTCCATTTTGGACTTTTCCGAGAAAAACCTTTTAAATTTCAGCAGTCATGTGGTTTATGTCATTCCAAGTTGACATTCAAAAAATAATTTATTCGTTCTGCTGATCTCATCTCAATCAGTTGCAGAAGAGCTAACTGTTCATGCTTGCATAGTTAAAATTGTATTGCATTAGTGCTAATGAGTTCACATAACAAATTACCTTATCAGAACAAGACAGATGCTCTTGATACGATATATCGTCCGTCCATTGTGAAAGGGCAAATTCATTATTGTTGGTCCACTATCTGTGACTTTAAACCACAATTTAGTGGAAGATAAAATCTGGATAAAAGATAAAGTGGCGATAATGATAAATGCTAACAGATTTTCATGCATGGAAGGCAATGATACGATAAATCGCAGACTTATTAGGGCATGTCGAGTGTGTTTGAATGTCAACCGTAGTCGGTTGTATTGTAACATGAAAAATATTTACAAAAATTTGTTTGCATGCTTTTGCCATAGTGTACTTTATTGCCATATGCCAATGAAAAGTGAATCAATTACAATGCCTCAGTCAGGATCAGAATCAGCAAGAATTATTACGCTGGTGCAGGAGTCGTTTTCCCACAATGCTTGCCATGAGGTGGGGGAGGTCCAGATGGTGGAGGGCCATCTGGCATTGTGCCATTTCCTCCAGCTGGTGGAGGTGGTGGTGACGGAGCGTCTAAGAAAAAAGACATAGTATTTTTTAATGCAATGCATGTCCCACAGTCTCAGACTTCAAAGTAAATTGCAAAAATTCTGAACCGGACTTCTTACCTTGTGGCTGGGGCAATGAGTGAATCACTCCAACCATAACGCACATGAGTGCTAATATCACGACAGTTTTCATTTTAATATTCTTCAAAATTGTGACTTTTCCAATGCAACTTGTTTTGATAGATGACTTTGTTTCGAAAATAGGATGGGTTTATATATGCTTTGGATGTATTCTCCGATTATGATGATCAAACTTGCTTTCGCTTTCATGATTCACTAAATTGGTCGATTATTAATAAATTGCTTACTCATGGGTTATTTTAATATTTTGAAGATCACAGCTCTTTATTCATTCTAAATATCATCAATCATTTAATTATTTTAATCAGTAAAAAAGTGTTGCAAAATTGTAAAAAAAATCATTTCCCCTCATTATTACCCTTAATTATTGAAGTCAAAAGTTCTAAAAATTAAAAGTCAAATAAATAAAATGAAACTTGGATTAAAATCGATCTAAAATTATTCAGTGAAAATCATTTCCTCTCATTATTACCCTTAATTATTGAAGTCAAAAGTTCTAAAAATTAAAAGTCAAATAAATAAAATGAAACTTGGATTAAAATCGATCTAAAATTATTCAGTGATATGCTTAAAAATCTATTATTAAAACAGGTAAAAAGTGATTTATAAATTCAGTCACAATTTTTCGTAATTTGACCGTCCGCCATAAAAATGTGGTTTATTCTGGAGAACCCCCACGAACATTGGTTGCTGATGATGTCCACCATCAGTAGTGTATACAGTAGATAATAAACGCTCACTTCTGCTACTCTGACTTTGCACAAACCTAACTATGAGAAGAGCAGCAATAGACGTTGCAGCAAACAGTCCAATTCCCATTAAGGTCAATTCTATAAAAATGGATTGAATGACTTTGTAATTTTTTTTTCAAATCGATTTTCATTAACTTTGATGATGATGATTATAGCTTACGTAAAGGCGATGGATAGCAAGAATACGTAGGAGGGGGATTCCAATCAAAGGCAACGCTACTGCCGGAATGAGTAAGAAGCAGCGGTTCGACTTCTTCGTGATCATCATTATCACCGTCATGTTCATGCATCTTTAAAGTGAAGAGATTGAAAGGCTTATTGGAATCTAAATTACATTCCCTCTCCCAATTCTGAGGAATCAAGTGCTGGCTCATCTCGATGAAAGTACTTAATTTGCAAGGATTTCCGCATTTCAATGGTGGAAGCAGATAAGGTGGTCGGCTGGTGTCATTACGGTAATGAATCTGCAAAGAAATAAAAAGGGTAAAAGTGTAAACTCGTCTTGACTTAAGACATGAAAATATTATGAAGTCTCTTGCCATAAGGAANTGAAGAGATTGAAAGGCTTATTGGAATCTAAATTACATTCCCTCTCCCAATTCTGAGGAATCAAGTGCTGGCTCATCTCGATGAAAGTACTTAATTTGCAAGGATTTCCGCATTTCAATGGTGGAAGCAGATAAGGTGGTCGGCTGGTGTCATTACGGTAATGAATCTGCAAAGAAATAAAAAGGGTAAAAGTGTAAACTCGTCTTGACTTAAGACATGAAAATATTATGAAGTCTCTTGCCATAAGGAATACAAATGGATAGCAATGAACCATAGACCTTGCTAATCATATGAATGGCACTTTTTGAATTTCATGTCACGTGCAAAGGGTAAACCGCACCGTTTCCATTATATTTAATGGTTTTCTTTGGCTTTTCCCCGAAATTGTTTACGAAGTCAACAAAGGTGACTGGTTGGTGACATAGGTAGGTACATACCTCAACAAAATATTCCCGAGTTTCAGAGTCCTGATGAAGTTCCACGAGTAGGGCTGAAGCATATGGTGGGCAATGTGGTTCGAAAACTCCCATAGTGTTCATAATCCTTGCTAAGGTGGAGTCATGAGCGGAATACATGAGCATTTTACGGTTCACACCGTGACGGATGGAATGAGCATTTTCAGGATTAGAACTGAGGTGACCGGCTATGGCTCGCATGTTTTTGATGAGAAGATTCAGCAGATTCCCTACATTATCATCAACAAAACAACGCCATATGAAATCATTTTTCATGCAAATTGTTTTATTGCGTTGCGACGCACGTATTTTTAGATAGCTCACCTCCACTCAGACGTTTCATCTCGTCAGTGTACGTGGGCCATGTGTTAATCACAGACTGAAGCTGTTAAAGAAAATAAAATTTTTTCATCCACCTGAAAGCGGTTAGAACAGAATGTTGAAACAGTAACTCATTTTTCTCAACTCAACCTTAATCAGTTTTGGGAGGACGTCACCCTGAGCCCACTCGGGTAATGTGTAATTATGGGATGCCTAGTGAATTAATGAATGAAGGAATTAAAGCTCAACTTAACATCATTAAGAACCGTTCCACTTTCGACGCATTCTCTTTTTTGCATATAATTTAAATACCTGAGCATAAAGAACATCAAAAAGTGGGTAAAGCTCTTTCACTGTGGTCGCTGGTAAGCCGGATTTTTCTGCACAATACCTAATGAAATCCTTATTTTCTTCGTTCACCTTCATCACAACATCAGACGAAGTGTAAAACTCACGACGAAGTTCCTGGTATCTTGGGCATCGTACATTGTTATGGAGGAACTGTAGGGAAGAAAAAAATCTATAAATACTGCGAAGGAGAAAGTGAAAATCCAGGTTTTCTGCTTCCATTCACTTTTATCCGCCGTACCTCGGCGGGAGGTGGAAGGAACGGAATGAAAAATAAATACCATCAAGAAAAGACTAGACAAAGTGTGTTGTGCACGAGTAATGGCAATGACTGCCTGAAAGCATCTCACTAGGTAAAATGCAAATCTTTTTTTTCTGTGTCATTGATGACACGTCTTTTATCTTCTGACATTTCTCTCTCTATCTTAATCCCTAAAAGTTCTTCTGATTGTGATTCTAAGATCGGAAATTGGATGGATTTACTATTCTCTACAGTTTTTTGGCATTATTTCTAGTTTTCTGACAAAAAAATATATTTCTCTCAGGAGCAGTTAAAATACACATGCATCGTTGTTTTGCCAAGGGTCACATTTTTACATTGACGCACATGAATTTTAAACAAAAAAGCATTCAAATCTGTTTTCTCAATCCCATCCCAGTCAAGTCCCTACGGCTCTCTTATCACAATCTACGGATGAGGATGTATGACTACGAGTCCCAACTCCCAACATCTCAAGCTTCATTTCTCCGCCATGTATTGAAAAAAATCGACAAAAATTATGTTAGACTCTGACCTTGTCTTCTTTCCAAGGAATTGTTCGAAGAGGAATCGGCTGCCAGTTAATCTTAGGATTGAAGGGTTCCACAGGAGGAAATAATCCAGCAAGATTTGACTCCAAGCTCATTATAGTCCTGTCCATGTCTGAGCTCGTCACGTACAGCTCTTTTGGGCTGTACTTAAGTCCCAAGTATCCGTCATATCTGCGTCTTAGATATTGCCCCAACTCGTATTGTTGCATTTTGCCCCGCTAGAAAGAAAAATATGTGAATAATGAATATTTCCTGGACTTGGAATCATCAAAGCAAAATAATAACAATTACATTATAATCATCATGGTCATGTCTTTAAATTGACAATGTAAGAATGATACACAATCACGCGATTGCAAACAGCAAAGCACGCGGTAATAGTTCCTTGTGACAATGCGACTGCGATACAATCGAAAAACAGAAATCAGGTTTTAGGTATGCACGCAGTCATTTAAAAAATATAAAGGCGCTTACTTTCTTTACAAAAGGTTTTTTTTTCTTTTTTTTTAAATTTTATGGTTAGATTGGATCAAGAGGAAAAGCTGTTTTCATCTTTAAGATTCAATGGAGCTTGAAAGCTCGGGCTCGTTCTTTGAAAATGCTTCTTTTTACCTACGTTGCATATACTCTACATTAAATCCAACAATAGATGATGATGATACACTTCGTTTCATCTCCATTATCATGCTCGCTGGCTATTATCATTTCAACTAGTATTGAGCCAAGAGCGGGGAAAAAGATGATTATTTTCTTACAGATTGTAAGCTAAGTAAACGCGATTACCCATCTTTCTTAATGACATGTTTGCTTTTACTTTTAGGTAAATTGGCATGAGACATGAGAAACATGTAACGGAAATCAGCTTACGTTTGTCAGTTGAGCGATTCCTTCAGGCCAATACTTCGATGCGTTCGAGTAGGGATCGTTAGGGTATGTGTAAGTCGGTGCTCGGTCTCCATGTCTGAACAACTGCAGTGCGTGGGAAAGAGAAATAAAAATGAGATCAAATGACGTTACGATGACATGAGAAAAAGTAATGATGATGAATGATGACGAATGAAGAAGTTTGGATGACAGGTGAAAAATTAAAAGTCTTACCACTTGAACAAGTTGCAGAGTATCTTTTTTTGCACTTTCCAGGAAGGTCAAAGATCCTGGAAAAAATCCCACCAGGATTCCACTCAAAAGTAACATTTTCAACGAAAAAATCGAATTCATTTTCGGGATGTTAGTTAATAAAAAACTGAGATCTACTTTTTTTCTAATTTTTTTTCAAAGCTGTGATTTTTAAAACTCGGAAATTACGTTAAAACTTTGGAAGCTGGAAATATATTTTTGGAAGATCTTCTTATCCCAAGTTTCTGCAGTGTGAATGACGATACGTAAAATCTGATCTCGTTTTATATCCTGCCATAGTGCTAGTCAAAATTAGGGGACATTCAATTAATTTGAGAGAGATTTAATTAAAAAAATTGATTTTCGTGCAGCTGTATTTGTTCACTTGTTTGAAAACGCAATTAATTGGAAAGTTTTTAATTATTTAATAAAATTGAAATCAACAAAGCAAGCTGCAGCTGAGAAAACTTTTTTAATGTGACCATTGGACGAAGTCTTCTAGACCAAACAAAAAATGATAAAAAAGACTAACTTAGGCTAGTATTTTAGTAGTTTTGTCCAAGATTTGATCCTTATGCCCAGTACCTTAAAAAGATTATTAATGACGCATGTTCAAGAAAACTTTGTCTTGAAAAAATGCATATACAGCGTAACGTAAGGTACATTCATTTTTCATCAGATAATTTCGTTTTTGGAAAGTCGTCTTCAAATACTTATACATCGTAAGCATTCTTACCCAATGACTTTGTACTGGACTTGCAAAGGAATGTGTATGGACGGAGGTCTGTACTTTATCCTTACAGGTTATTGGATAGCCTACGACTTAAGGTTACTATATGCATTCATGTAAAACAATGCAGTTGTAATGACTCATGACCACGGGAATGCTCTTCAATTTTTTTTGTTAATGTCAAGTTAGCTAAAGGAAACACGCGGGATGTGTGTGATATAATGATCGTAAAGCAAAGGCAAGAAATGTAATACAATAATGTGACTTCGTATGAATGAAAAGAAGGTGCCATGTCGAATCTATTTTTATACGACAAACAAGACCAATCTGGATATATTTGGAGGTTTTATTTGCACTGGAATGATCAATTCTTGATAAAAATAAAAATGTACAATGAAAATGCGACTTAAAATATCACGTACTCAATATAATTGGATCATTGTAATTGTAGTTATTTCTAGGTCATTAACAGTAATTAAAACAGCTTAAGATTGTGCAAAAAGAAAAAGCGATTACACATCGTTTAGCCTTTAAGTAGGTAAATATTTTTTTCATAGTCATGAATCTTTCAAGAAAGCTTATTCTTGAAAATCAACACAATGATAATAAAAACAAAACTTAATTTTATCTTCATAAAACATTTAAAAAACTTTTGGAGTCACAAAAAACTTCCATTTTCGTTGTTTTAGAAGATTCTTTTGTAAAGATAGTGGAAATTAACTGGAGAAAGTTTGATAACGTCGTACGTTGTGGTTGCGGTCATTTCGTCTGAGCATGTAGGAAATATCCTTTTGTCTTTTCGCTGAGTTTGCTCCCCATACAAAAGCCACAAAACAGATAAGAATCATCAATTCATGAATCTTTCAAGAAAGCTTATTCTTGAAAATCAACACAATGATAATAAAAACAAAACTTAATTTTATCTTCATAAAACATTTAAAAAACTTTTGGAGTCACAAAAAAACTTCCATTTTCGTTGTTTTAGAAGATTCTTTTGTAAAGATAGTGGAAATTAACTGGAAAAAGTTTGATAACGTCGTACATTGTGGTTGCGGTCATTTCGTCTGAGCATGTAGGAAATATCCTTTTGTCTTTTCGCTGAGTTTGCTCCCCATACAAAAGCCACAAAACAGATAAGAATCATCAGCATAAAGCCAACAATAGGGATGAGTGCTGCGTAGTCAACAAAGGACAAACAAAAGTCGAAAGTCCAATCCAGTTTTTTTTTACTTTTTTTTTTGTCGAATGAGATATTCTCTTACCTTCTTTGAAGTCAATGCGCATTTCAGATGCATCTTGATCCTCGTTATGAATGAGTCGTGGGTGTGGAGTAGTAGGTATTGAGGTGGCGGTTATTATTGTGGGATTACTCCTCATAACCTCCTGCGGGCTTGAGTCGCCTTTCTGCACTTTCTCCAGAGTTGTGAGAAGTAGGTCCTTCAGATTGGCTAGGATCATTTTTGCGTTTACAAAAATACGTCATCCGTGTCAAATTTTATTTCGATTAATTTTTAGTTTGCTTGATAGCAGTTAATTAGTAATGATCAAAAGCGAAAGTACAAAACTGCAAAGTAACAAAGATGTTCAAATGAATCGTAATCTCAGAAACGACTGCTGCTGGGAAAAAAATTGAGAGCAATAAAATTGTGTTTAAACTTGCTGTGTCACATGTCTTATGTGAACAGATTTTACCAAACTAATCATAATCTTTCTTTTGAGCCATTCTTTAAGAAATAAATCGCAGTCTATCGTATTTAACTGGAATAGGAACAAGAATAGGAATATAAAGCAATTCTAATGATTAGTCTCAGTCATCCCTCTTGTTTTGTAATTACGGTACAGCTTGTCTTTTTCTCTGTACTTGCACTTATACATCTTTTTGTCAGTTGAAATGTCGAAAGGATTAAATATGGTGAAGCCAAGTCATTAAAAGAATGTCCATAAAATGAATTCATACGATACTAATACATATTACTATAAATTGAAGCTTGTGTTATTTCTTCTAAATATCAGTGTCAATCAAAATGCATCATATTCTCGGATTCCAGCAAAAAAACGGGACAAACAGAATCTGTGTATTATTTACATATATGTATGTATGTCTTACTTAATACACTCAATCCCACACATTGTGTCGGCCTAAAGGGAACATGTAAATACACAATACACGTGGTTCTAGTTTTGGAGCATTTATTTTAGTTACGATTAGAGAACATTTTGCACTTGAATTTAGAGACAGGCACAAGTTTTATTTATTCGCCAAAAGGATTTTGCTATACATGAGGAGAAAATACACAAAAATAATTTTGTTCGTTTCGCCCTTAGCAAAAAGTATTTTTTTCTCCTTCTGCTTAACAGTAATATACGACAGTACAAATGGCAACAAAAACAGCAATTCCCAGTACCCACTTTTGCCATTCTATTATGGCTATTGGTCTCCTCATCATAGAGCTCCAACTCGAGTCCACATCGTATCAATGTTGAAGATAAAATATCAAGACAAGAAGATCCCATCATCCCCATCTGTTCCCTAATGTCCCTAGGCGCATCTCCATTGGAATTTATGGAAATTCTTTCATCATCCGAACCAGCAGTTCCTATTGTGGTCATTGTTGCATCTGCTTCGTTTTCCCACTCCTCCTGATCTATCGGTTGTGATTGTACGTTGCGCTGTGGTTGTTGCTCATGTCCGGAGATTTCGAAGGGCAATACCGGGAATATAGCTGATTGAGCTCTTCTCTTGTTCTTCCCATCCGCTATAGAATTTCCGTTTATGACATCCTCATGAGTAATTTGTAGGGCTCGGTAACACAACCACACTTCATCCGGAATCCTATTCCGTCTCCTCATGGCCGTCTGTAGGGCTCTCTTCCTCTCGTGTACTTCAAGGGAAAAGAAGAAAATTGGATTAAACTTTATCTATTTAATTCTGTAAACAAAAAAATCTTCTTTGACCTTTGTTGCTTAATATTTTATTTACAGTTGGTGTAAACAGCCGTTGTAAGAAGATTATCCCTCATTGTCCCTTCAACTTCGTTGATGAGGTCGTTACATTCCGCCTTTACGTCCTTCCAAGTAATCTTTGCCCAGTGGCAAGAGGGTTTGGGAGACGCAAAAACTGGGATTGTTGTGGACGAGTTTACGGTAGAGGTGACACTTTCACTCTCAGACATTGCCATTGATGATGATGCAAGATTTTCTCTGGAACGTGTGGCGCTCCGACGTTCAGATCTCTTCAGAATGGATTGACCTTCCTTTCGCGTCTTAGATCGTCTTTTACGTGGCTCATGGGATTCTTTCCATTCCTGTTGGGAATGAGCGAATTCTGTGTCGGCAACCATTTGTGTTGTTGAAATAGTTCCAGCTACCGTTACCATTTGTACTGTGAATTTAGCAAGAAAAGGAAATGGAAAAGTTGGAACAACTTTGGGCCAAGTCAAGTGTCACTCATTCAATTTTGAAGATGCTGGAATTGGATATTTGCTCATTGGAACGAAAATTATGTGTATGCTCATTCTTTACTGTTTTGAAGTCTTTCATCATGAAGCCGCGCAAATCTGAAGAGCTCGTATCCCTAACGATTTGATAATTCCAAGTATTTTTGCAACATCTTTTGTTTTTGCAAAACAAATCCAAAGAATATTTATGAGCCCTTGAGATGCCTTTGTGTTACAAGTTCCATGTAATGCAACTCCCGAGATGAGATTCAAGAGCTTAATCTTCAATCGTGTTCCAAAAACGTATTCACAATTTTCCATGCAGATTGAGAAACTTGCAGCAAAGCAACTAGTACCTACAAAAAAAGAGAAATTCAACAAAGCCATTTCAAAAGCTCCTTCTGTATTCAGCTCAACAGGCATTCGATTCGAATTCAAGTGCACTGAAGGATCTAACTAATTTCCCAGTTTCTTTGAACCGTGCTAAAACCAATCTTCTCTTATGACTTCCAAACATTCTTTTTCCAGTAAATTCGGATTGAGAAAGTGCGTGACTGAAATTAATGGAATGGGCTCGGTGTTAATTACCAGACTGTACAGAAAGAGTGAGATGTAGATCGGAGTACATTAATTTTTGTTGCTTTACACATTTCCTTTACACACGTGCTTTACAAAATAACAATTATTGTAAAAAAAATAAAAGTTGAACAATGGAGAATGAGTAAAAAATTCTTTTCTCTATTTGAATCCTGCGAAAGTATGAAAAAACACGTTGTGGCAATAAGCACTATATAGTTCATCTATCATGGACGATAGTAAATCAGCACCTTGCATGCATTGCATGGTCTTACTTCATCAAATCAACATAGGTACGTCTTGGATTAAAATTGGATGTATATACGAACTTAAAATTTTCAAGAGTGATGGATGGAACGAATGAGGTAAATTTTTAATTTAGGGATTCAAGCCATAAACACTTGCTGGTTCTCACGATTTTGTAAGAATGCAAAGTACATATAAACTTGCATTAGATTTCGATTACAAATCATCAGTTTATTATTCTAGTGCACATTGTAGGTTCAAGCTCAAAGCATGTTTCGGCAACATTGCAAGTTTTCTTTAAAAGTATGAAGCTGTTGTGACTTAAAAATTGAGACAAAATAATTAAATACTATTCCACAGGACTAAACTTAATAAAAAAACGTGCTAAAAGGTACAGGCTTACATTGGTAGGGTAAAGTAGGTATATAGAACAGAACCAGATGTCCTTGAATTTTTGCATGGTTTGTAAGTTGAAAGAACCCATCAAGAGACTGGGAATTGGAACTATTTAAATATATTCTCCGGAGTGTTAATTTGAAATAAAGTTTTAATTAAGAAAGCACGCTATAAATAATGAAGAACATGACATAAAGCACATTTCCATTTTTGTATGAATGAAAAATCATGTGCACACTGTGCTTATAGCATAGCGTAAAGAATGAGAGACAAATAAGAATGGAAAGCTCCTTGAATTTTTTTATAAAAATAAAAACCAAAAGGCCCGAATTCCGCCTTCAACAACATCATGAAAGAGTAGACTCTTCCCATTAATTTTTTTTCCTTTGTCTCGATTTCGACTACATTTTTGCTCGTTGAGAAGGGGACTATTTAGTTTTTGCTCGTTTTATTGATCTCTGCAACTTGGAGTAAGTCAAACATTCAACAGCATGACTCACACCCAAAAGGTTTCCTCTTTTATGCCGTCATCGGTCTAGCATTTACTCTTAAATTCCTTGGGATTTAGGCGGACTTATACAATATTGCAAAAGAGATTAACTTTCTGTTTTATTGCGCAAGCAAAAGAAAAAAAAAACACGACAGCGGTCACTAGGAAGCACTGCCCCTTCGATAATAGAAAGGATATTAATCGGAATCACAATCACAAAGTGCCATATTGAAAGGGCTTACGACTCATCAAACGCAACAAAGTCAACCCCTTCCCATCCTATCCCAAAAAACGATAACGATGATTGTGATTGAATCTAAGGTCTGGATCGATGACAGAGGATGAAAAAACTTCGTTGACGTGGAAAAAACTAAAAGCTACTCAGGACGAGAGAAGATTTATTTCCCATCGAAAGTTCTTGGAAGAGCCCTTGAGAGTCTTTTTAGCAATATTCTACCCCATGAATTCAATCATTCCTTAGATGCTGTAATGTAGTGTGCAAAAGTTAAGCAGAATTTTTTGGAAGAAACTCTTAGACTATGATCATTTGAACATTAAAGAAAGTATTCTTTCAAAGTCTATTTTTACCTCCCTCCCCACAGATATTTGGGTAGAGAAACATCACGCCGACCGACATAAAAGCGATAAATTATGGAAATAAGGTAGCTCAAGGAGTTATGTTGTGGTTGTGAGTGGCAGTATCAGCAACAGTATTTACCAGTGAAAGCTCACTTGACAGTCTTAGCAGAAGGAAAGAGAAGCTTCCACGAAAATGGTATCATCCAGGGATAGGTAATTCTAAACAAAAATGTAGGAAATTATAGTTCAATAGTTTGAATAGTAGTAAAAGTGTTCATTACAATTATATCGCAAAAATTGGTTTAGAGTGAACACATTGGAATAATTCTTGCTGATGTGAAGTACTGGAACTGTTTAAGGAATCAATTCTTCAAAAAAATTGCATAATTTTTACAAGAAAATTTGGATCATCCAACCCTGCTTTGGTAGAAAGTAAGGTTACATCATGTATTATCATCCGCAATATAAGCCGTCGCTTCATTTCATGCTAACACACGAACAAGAACCTACATTACGCAATTCTTTATCTGATTATTAGCACTTTCACTCCATTTTCATCTCCGTCTTCCTAAAATTGCGCCATCTCCTTACCCATACATCATGTCGAAGAATACCTTTCACTTAAATTTCACATCAAGCCAAACCACCTGTGGTTCCACCAATTGTTTAGGATTACTATACACCCTAGTTAAAACAAGCGTTCGAATAATTACTCTCATTTCAGCCAAATCCAAGAACAGCGTGAAAATGTTGAAGATAAGGCGAACTAAATTATAGCCTACTTATCTCAACTCAATGCTTTTCTTATTTTGGATTTGCTCTGGTGGATCCTGGATTCCGAAGTAATCTTCTTTACCATCGAAGTACTAACCTACATAGTTTTATACCATCGTCAGAAATAAAGTTACCACATTAGGACTGCTATCGTAGGCTAAACTTTGAAAAATTGCTAGAACTGCGGTTTTCTGCTATTCCCCAAAAGAAAGTTGAGATTACAAACCCTCCATAATAAGCTCAGAATGAAGCGATGGTAGTATAATTTGGAGTCTTTTTGTTACTTCGGTTTTCAAAAAGCTTGCGTCATTTCTACCTACTTATATATATGGTTCAACATTCGTTATCGATTTGAAAGATAAAGTTGTATTGCGCTCTTGAAAAACACGCACTTTTCTGGTTATACACATGTTATAGTGCTTTTATAAATCGACAAAAGAATCGAGTTTTCACTTGTTCACCTATGAAATGTTCCAGAAAAAAATTTCTTTAAAAATGAAATTATATTGGATGTGTTGTTTTGAGTTTTTCTATTCATTACATTTTGCTGACTTGACTTTAAGTTTTACTCATTTATTATAAGATTTCTTAATGAAAGGAGGAGAACAGTACCATTCAACATTTTCCGTGAAAACGTACTCATTTCTGTCACCGAAAAATACGTTATAATGTCATTTTCCAAGAATTTTTTGAATGAGATGAATGACTGTGAAAAGGTCCATGTGTTGCTGTCAGTACAACTTTGTTTTGGGTCGCTCCCCAATTTTCCTTACAATTATTTCCAATTTTTATTTCATTTTTTTCTGTTTTTTCTGCCAAAGTCGTACCCAAAGTATCTTGAAACAAGCTTCCAAAAAAACTTTATTGTTTTCTGAAAGTTAAAAATATTTTTAATGATATTTCATACATTTTTTAGAAAAAGGGGCATAGTTTAATGATTTGCGTAGGCAGTTGCAGGAAAAGTTTCAAATTTCATTTTTTTATTATGAAATTCATGGCACGCTCTTTTCCGGATCGGATGGTGTGCCAACGCTGGCTTCTCTTTCCTGACTGACTTGCTGAATTGAGCAGGAGGACGCTTTAAGGCAACGGATCTAGATTGGGATGGAGAAAGATGTGAAAAGCTTGGGCTCAGAGAATTGTGTTGCGTGTAGTGTCGTGCCGTGTCTATATAGTTCCAGCAAAAACTCCTTCTCTTCTTTCATTCGATTCTTATTACTTCTTTGGGGAAAATGAAGTTGAAGCAGAGCCAAAGCAAACTAGTCAGTAGTAGGCATGAGGCAAGAGAGATCTCGATATTTTTTTGCAAAATTTGTGTAGAAATGATGAGACGATTGTGCTTGAAGCTGTAGTCTTCTTTTGCCCTCCCTCGAATTCAACTTCGAAAAAGAAGAAGACTACTTGAAGAAAAATGTATAATATTGTAACTGACAGTGAAAGCTATGAAGTGTAAAAAAACGATTGAAATTGAAACTTGATCGGTGCAAAAAGTTTGTCTGGATCTCGAATTACTAGAAATTCTCGGTTTTCATCGCATTAGAATCATTTTTTGCATAGGAATTACGCAGTAGGAAATATTTTTCGTCGGATTTTTTAACACGCGAAAAACAGAAATACACAATTTGAATTATAGTACATCGCGCCTTGAAAGAAGTAAAAAATAGTGGATTAAATTTAAACTTCTTCTTGCCCTTAAAACATAAAGCTTCCCTTACATAAACCTCAAAAAAGATTTTCTTGGAATGCCCCATTGTTTCAGATTATTATCTCAGCCCTTACAACTTCGGCTACACTCAAATCTTTGTGTGCTGAGCGTGTGCAAGAGACACTCAATTTCCTGTGACCTCAGTTACATAAAAAATTTTGTGCAGGACCATAATTTTAGCAACAGTGGTGATTTATAACTCGTTTTACTAATACATTTCAAATTGATTCATATGCGTATTCACATGAAAATCGTGAAAGTGGCAACCTTTTTCAAGTTCAGGCAGTTTCATAGTTTTGCATAAGCTTTAGCTGACTTTCATTATTATTCTGAAGTGGAAACTCGTGTGAATATATTTTTTCAATGATCCTCCACTCCTGTCATAATTCTGGAATGAATGAGTTCTTACAATCACCCTCGTGAGTGTATAGTACTTCCGCCCGATTTGGTTCACAACCTTTTCTAAAACACGAGTGCAGTTCAGTTCAGTGTGTCGTACTCAATAAAAATGAAAGTAGGGAGAAAATAATAAATCTTTCATTGTAAAAAGTTTTTCATGTATGGGGAAAGTGAAATTTTTATTGTGAAAAGTCAAAGCTAAAGCTGAACAGTAAAAGTAGATATTAAATATTTGGATGGTACAAGCAAACCTGCCTGAAGCTGCAGCTTCAAAGTTCCTAGCCAGCCCAAGTAAGAAACCACGTACCACATGAAAGAAATAATATTGTGAAGAATCTGTCCATTTTTTAAAAAGAATGTCTTGAGAATAGGAGCACATACATCATTTTTATAAAATCTTTTGGTGGTGAAGTGAAATGAAAGGCTATTGTTGAACTTGCATGCATTACTTCATCCTTTTCTGGAAACAACATTAGTAATGTGACAGACATTTCCAAGTTCTGACAAACCCGATTCATTTTTTTTCTGAAGAAGCTGAAGTATTCTTTGACGTAATCACATTTTAAAAAATGATGGAAAGCATGATGGAATCGTTTTACAACTTCCCGTCAAGTGTTTTCATAAGGAGTAATGGGAGTATTGTTGATTCCACTGAAAGTGTAATGTCTTACTCAACTTCTTCCGAACTGAACTCTTTATCGACTACCAGCACAACAACGATTTCGCCATTTTATTACGCAACACTAGGCAAGAATTCACTTAGTGGAAACGATGAGGGCAACGGCTATTATAACACTACAACGACAACTATTACCACTACTGGGGGCATCCCAATTGGCGTGGGAAATGGTGATGATGTGGATAACACTATATCTCATGGGAGGAATAATCCATTCTTTTGGGGCAACCGAACCTTGGTTATTGCCGATTTGCCTGAAGAGTTACGTGTTGTTGACGAAACGGCTTGGCCTCGAATCTACATTTATTTCGTTGTTTTTGTTGTGTCGGCAATCGCAAATTTCTGTGAGTTGGTTTGGGTGTGCAAAAGACTGAGGATCAGATCGAGCCCCATGAATAGGCTTTTCCTTCATTTATGCATAGCTGATCTCATCGTCGTCTTTATGGTGGCAGCAGTTGAGGTGCTTTGGAGAATTTCTATTGGATGGTATGCGGGGAACATTATGTGTAAGTGAAAATTGAACATTTCTCTTGGCCCGATAAATTAAACAAAACTCTCCACAATTGAATTGAAATGCGGGAAGGCTGTTTGAATATATCCGGATAAAAATGTGAATGCATTAAGTGATTTATGCCACAGAGCCTGATAGAGAATTGCCGACTCAATTCCCTCTTTTCCGCTACTTGAATCGAATGGCTCAGGGACTGGGGAGAAAGTACATAAGAATAAATGCGTAATTTTGCTTTATGGACCGCGTAAAATGTTTACTTGCGGGGTTTAACGAGCATAAAAAAGATTGTGTTTTGGTGAAGACGTAGAAGCAAAAAGTAATCTTATTTTATGCCTCCTTTGATTCCTACCAGGATATTTGCATTTAAACGAAACTTTAAATGGAGCATGAATTCCTAACATGTTTACTTTGAATATCCTTTAATTTTCCTTCAAAAGTCAATTCATGTCCGCAATAAAGTTATTTTAATCTAAACCAAGAAGATGAATACAATAACTGTACTTCATTATGTACATACATGCATTTAAATTGAAGTAATCTTTTTTCTACTTAGGTAAAGCGGTGATGTTTCTCCGAGCCTTTGGACTATATCTGAGCTCCATAATGATCATGGTCATAAGTCTGGATAGGTATGATGCTCTACAAAATTATTATTTTGCATTAATTTTCTTTCAGCTATTTATGAAAAATTTTATTTCATAGATATTACGCAGTAGTTCATCCACTTCGGGTGATTGATGCCTCGAGACGGGTAAAAATTATGTTATCCTCTGCCTGGATTACTGCTGCTTTATGCGCCGCACCACAGGTGAGTTGCTTAAATTCTAAGTCGTTTTAATGAGCTAGACAAAGTCGAACAAATGTGCACATTTCAGCATCTACAACCTTCTTGAAACTCCCTATTTATATTTTTGGATTCTCCACTCAATGCCCTCCAAATACTCATAAAGACTACATTCAACCAGTATATAATTTCCATGTGGTAAACTCGATTTAATTTGACACTTTATATATACCAATATTCCTTTTCTGATACTAAAATTGTTCCAAATGATCCTTTGTTTACAATGTAAATGGTAGAGCATTATGTTAACATGGGTGAGCGTAAATGACAGTCGCAATTTAAAATTCATAAGATATCATGTAACAATGTCATATTGATGCGTGTTCCGTAGTCATATACATATTTCGTTTCATTCGTCATTTTTTTCATAAAACCATTGAAATTGAATTGCTGAAAATAATCCGCTAAAATATTAAAACATTACTTTCTTCAACATATCAAAATAGACTACTGTACATTTTTTGCTGGGTAATTTTTTTAGCTTAAGTATTTCATTTAAGGAGCAATTTTTAGTTTGACTCGCAGTCATTGATGTTAAGACACTTTTGCAGAAGTAAAAGTACACACTTATCTGTGCTGAGCCCGTTAATTGGAACATGAGAAATCCATTACGTAGGATAAAATTTGAAAAGATTTGACTCTGTCCTGTTCTGTGGAAAAAATGTGAAAGAATTTCATAAAATATAATTTTGTTCCAATATCATCCCTTTATCCTTTTTCCAGTTGCGGGTTGCTTCATCGCATTTTGTGCTTTTCTACATGGCAAGGCTCTTTATCTCTGAAGCCAATGTAATGGCAGTGACGCTGCTACATAATACAATGCGATGCCTATTTAGCACCAGAACCACTAGTCCATAATGATATGAACTAAAAGACATTGCTGAGTCGTGAAATATGGAGGAGAAAAAAGCCCAACAAAGATATTGCTCAATACAGAATGTAGAGAAGCTCGAAGCTTCTTCTCACTCTTTTGTCCCCGATTTTAGATTGGACAATAAAAGTTTCTACAAAGCGCTTCTACTTAGAGAAGCTTTTATAAAATGGTTTCCGTTTCAAATAATTTTTCAAGGCTTTCATAACGTTCATA